>LBNU01026714.1:5618-20293 GCA_014162995.1 Artemisia annua | reverse complement strand
TGTAAGGTAGGTGTAGTTTAGCTTATTTTCATGTCTTAGTGTAACTTTTATTAATGCAAGCTTATTTCACGTCTTATTTCTAGCTTATTTGATTTCTTTACAAGCTTTATTTTAAGTCTTTTAATCTTTTGAGCTTATTTTTATGTCGTCTTAATCTTTTACTAAAGCTTTTATAAGAGTTGTCACCTTTGCATGGTTTTTGGTTTTGAGCCGTGGCTTATTTAAGCTTTTATAAGCTTATTTAGCTTTTACACAAGTTCTTTAATAAGCTTTTATAAGTTTTCTTTAAATTTTAATCTTTTTGTTCACGTTTAAAAAGCTTCCAATGTATTTTTCTTAATTTCGCGAGTATGGATTTTAGGGTTTTGCTAGTATGAACTTTTCTTTAGGTTATTGCGAGTATCGGGGATTTTTAGGTTGTTTTGCGAGTATGGTAGAATACCTTGCGAGTATGGGACACCAAGTTGCGAGTATGGATGAGCTTGCGAGTATGGGGTTTACTTGGTTGTGAGTATGGTTGTTTTGCTTGTATGGTTTTCTTGCTAGTATGGTTGTTTTGCTAGTATGGTTTCCATGTTTTGCTAGTATGGTTTTCTTGCTAGTATGGTTTCAATGTGTTGCTAGTATGGTTTTCTATGGTTTTCTTGCTAGTATGGTTTCAATGTGTTGCTAGTATGGTTTTCTTGCTAGTATGGTTGTCTTGCTAGTATGATTTTCATTGTTTTGCTAGTGTGGATTTTTTCTAAGTTCTCTTCTATTTTCTTATCTAATCTCATTTCTTTTCTAAAATCTTTTTAGTTACGTTTTCTTATTAAAGTCTTGTGTCTTTTCATTTTTAGTTTTAAACTTTTATTAACGTTTAATGTTTTACAAATCTTTCATTTCTTTTTCGCTTAACGTATTTAATATGGGTCGTGAGTAGTTTTTAAATCGTGTTTTGCTTAGTGATTCGAATTCGTGAGTTAAGTTAGAGCGTTAAACGTTTGTGATAAATAATCGAAAGATTACTTAGACGTGTGATTTAATTATTCAAAGTCAAAACCTTTGGACGATTAATTCACTCGTCTCGAGTTATTATCTCTTCAAAAGATTGATTGACAACTAATCTCGAGAAAGGAAAATAACCCGTCACAAACCTTTACCTCAAGCTTAATGAACTTATTCGCGTCGCTTTGCAAACACATTGTCTTTTAAATTCATTTACCGTTCTCATTTCTTATCGCACTTTAATTATCGCTTACTTTTCGTCATTTTATTTCATGCTTTCTTTACTTGCTCATTACTTTTACGTCACTTTATTGTTTTACTTTACTTTAACTGCATTTTAATTGTCGTTGTAGTATAATCAAAACCAAAAATCATCTTTTAAAACCTATTCATCTCACATATCTCACGACTCAATCGACAAGATCAGTTCAACCCTCGTTGGGACTACGACTCGAGTTTATAAGCTTCACCGCTTGAAAAACGCTTCGATCACGCTCATCTTTCAACGGTCACATAATATTGAAAGATATGTGGTAAATGGCAAATATTACCCTACCGGGGCAATTATTAAATCTAGGTCAAGGTTCGGTGTCATGAGCTCTATGCTATAATCTGATAACCCGACAAGTAGTGTACATGCTTGTCGCCTGATGAATAATACTTGTATTCAACCAATTACTTATTAAACTCTATGAATTCACTCAACTTTATGTTGACTTTTTAGCATGTTTATCTCATGTCCGTAAGTGACTTTCAGCTTGGATGGGCGACGCAAAGAAATGGATATCTACTTGATGGCTCATGTTTAATAAAATTTTCTTTCGATAATGATTTAAACTTTTTAAATCTATGTATTTCTAAACTTATGTTAAACTTTTGGGACCTTTTGCTTGACTCTGAAAATTATCGAATGTGAAGTTTTAAAAACAACTTTGTTCTAAAGTTGTTTACTATACTTGTACTATGTGACTGATAAATAGCACCCCCTGTTGTATTCCGCTGCGTTTCGAAAAATGAGGGTGTTATAGATTGGTACCAAAGCACAAATTATAGTGAACTAGGTCTTTTTCCTTTTAAAAACCTAGACTATAATCATTTATTTTTCAAAATCACGAGCTTCCATCATCTTGTCCTATATCCATGCGTGCCTACTCCTGAATTTCCTATCACTCCCTCGAGTATATCTTAATTATATTAAGGATAATTATAGGAGCACTATAATTATTTGGTAACTCGTCCGATAATCCGCGAAAGTATCATTCTTATATATATAACCTTTTGTGCACTAAACTTCCTTGTTGTATTTTATGCTAATCATGTGCATTGTGAATTTCCATCCGGAAATTTATACACATTTTCGAGTGCACCGTTACTATATGTATACATATGGTGAATGTTACTATATGTACTTAAGATAATTTTTTTTTTCTTTCGACTATCCTGCTTGTTCCTGAAGCATTGCTATTTTTCTTAACGGAGTTTCTCCAGGTGAATACTAAACTCTTCTAAACATTGTGAGTTACACGATGGTATTTCTCAGACATTGTATGCGATTACAATGATCTCTCTTATTTATTAGACATTGTATGTGATTACAATGGTCTCTCTTATTTATCAGACATTGTATGCGATTACAATAGTCTCTCATATTTATCCAACATTGTATTTGATTACGATGGTCTCTAAACTCTCTCATCACCGTATGTTATATCATTTCATATGATAGCGAAACATGTTACAGTTTATCAAATTCTATTGGTTGTCTTAGTCCCCATGAACTCATGTTTTCTGAGCATTTCTTGCTTATTATCTAAAGCACCACTATTGATACTATTTAAGAACTATTTATATACACTTGATTCTACTCTCGACTATTTATGCCTATAAAGGTATGTATTATAAACGTTTTATCCGATTCTTTACACTCAGCCTCCAAAGCATCATGTCAAACCCTACCTCTCCTAATTATATATGTTTCACCAGATTACTAAACCATTAAATACATATTTATTCATTTTGATGATCCCCTAAAACTTTCTCATACATTGTGGGTGACATAGTGGGCTCATTTATTTTCTTAAAAATCGTGAGTAATGCTATGATCTTTAAAAATATTTTCATGACCTTACACAACGGTGTTTTATATGAAACCCATCACATTCTATTTATTTACCTTGGAAATTCACTACCATTTTATAACCAACTCATTTATTGTCATATAAACTATCTTTCATTATATTACAAATGGATTTACTATTCCCCAAAGAATTACCCCATTACTACCTTATAAACTAATAACCTTATTCAATACTATTTTATAAACTGCTTTAACTAGTTCAGAATTAACTTTTTGTCACCCCTTTACAAATCATTTGGTCAATTACCTTGTAAAACTAGTTTACTTCTATCTTCTAAACCATTTTGTTGCTTCTTAAAAATTACACTTCCCATCTCTTATCAACTTAAAACATTGATTTATTATTACCTCATTAACTATTTTGTTATTGTTTTATTATCCATCATTTTCCTATAATTCTTATAAACTAATTCATCATCTACAAAAGCTGAATTTCAGCAACTTTCTCTACATTCAACAAGTTCTCTTCCGAAACCTTCATTGTAAAGATCCGTGATTCAGTCCTGGTGTGAACTATTTTTTTTAAACTGCTTAAGACTTCCTTTTCTGCGTGCATTTTCCTTATTCGCTTGTGTTACACACTCATACTACTTACTTATGATTGATTCTTACGTATGTGCAAACTTATATCACTCTTTGTATATATAATACTTATGCAAACTCCATACTTGTCCATCAACAGACATATCACGAGTATAACTAAGTTAAGTATTTGAAAATTTTATCGAACCTCGGTTAAATATAGTCTAGTCACCTATATTTAACCTAGGGACAGTGTAACATAGTCTGACTACCTATGTTCGACTTAGATTTTTCAAATACTGGGGAAGTTATATATGGGTTATGTCTAATTGATTTTCTACTTGATTTTCGAGAATCACAAAATTCTTATGTAAGCATAAACAATTCAGTGTTATTCGTTCGATCGAGCACAACAACTAAACAAATCCTCACTCTATCTTTATCGCGTATAGTCAACCTTACTCTGCACCGTATTTCTAGACGACAAGAATCGAACCGCGTCGTTAGTTATTCTAGACTTCATTCCTTACGAGTATCCTCATCTTTTCGCAAGTGAATCGTCAGGAGATAAAGCGAGTTAAGCTCCGGGACGGAGCTCTCTTAAAGGGTACATACTGTGACATTTCGTAAATTTCAGGTCATTAATTTTAATATTTTATTATTTAACTATTCTATCATTTTTTTAAATAGTTAACTTCGTCGGAAATTATCTGCATACGTCATGACACGTTCAATTAATTCAACCGCGACTAGACTATGTCCAGTCTACACTTTTTATGCATCATTGTTTCCTTACAATCCTATTTTAAAATTCACTTTTCACTTTTTCCATTTTTGCGTAAACCTTGCACCTTTTACATTTTACGCAATTTAAATTTATGTTTTATGGTTTTAACATCATGAACCAACCCTAGACTATGATAATCTTGCATATTTTATGCATTTTTACCTATTTTCATGTTTACGAGTGAGTTTTATACTTGTTGTTTCATTTTTATAGTTTACGTCACTTTTATTAAGAACCGATGTCACCAAACGCATTTTCAACTCACGGTTTCAGTTTTAACGATGTTTAAACCCTTCGATGAACTCACCACTCATCTAAAATACTTAAATAGGTTATATTAATAAGTTTTAACATTTTTATAAGTTTAGTATTTTTACGTTACCTGCTTTTACGTTACGCGTCTTAAAAACTTTACGTTTTAAATTACCGGGATCAAAACTACACATTGTAACTCAAGTTTTATACAAAATCAACCTACTAAACCCCTCCCCTTTTGTCAAAAACGTCTAGAACAACATGGACACTTGTCCATGTGATGTACTAAAGGTTTATAGAGTGTCTTGTGCTTATGAGTTCATAAGGACATGTGTACTCCACTCAAGTTGCATGCTATCACTACAACACATATCCTACATAGTTTATATCACCAAAACTTATCCTCCTTGTTTTCTCCTCACCATGAATGATTCAAAACAGCAAAAACAAACATATTTAATCAATTCTTTTACTACTATATTGATCTTGGATTAAAGATCTTGAAGGCCTAGTCTTGCTCATGCACTCAAAACATCATCAAATCTCATCATTTCTTGGTTTCTTTGGGAAGTTGTTTCAAGTTTTGATCAAGATCATTTAAGGGCTGATAGTTTCAAGTTTTACAAAGGGTTTTGATGGATAAAAATTGGTTTGATATTGGGTAAAGAAATGGTGCAAGTGTTGATTAGGTTAATCTAGGTTTAGTAATTCTTGTTGTTGTATCTTCTTGTTCTTAACTTTTGTAAGAGCAAGCACATCAATAACACAAGTTATAACTTAACTCAGCGCCACGTCAGCGCCACATCAGCTTTAACACTTTAACTTTAACTCACAAAAAAACACCCACAACAATAACTCAACCTTAACTCAATAATTTGGGCCCCACTTTTATCATTTTTTTCAATTATTTAAACAAATACAAATTAAAACAAATTACATTTTTTTTAAACAAATCACTAAAAATACAAATGTTATTTACTTAAAAAAAATAAATAAATAATAATAAAATAAAAAAAACCACAAGGACCGAAAATGCTATTTACTTTAAACAAGAAACCACAAGGACTAAACTATAATATACCGAAAACCACAAGGACTGAAATTGTAACTTTGCAAATGTTTTCTTCTTCTTCTTCGGAGTAAACCTGAAACACACACATTACACACACTGAAACACACACATAACACACACACAAAACCTAACAAAACACCATTTAAATCATTTAAATCGGAAGAGTTGATTGGGTTAATCTAGGTTTAGTGATTCTTTTTGTTGTATCTTCTTGTTCTTAACTTTTGTAAGGAAACTCTCCACTCAATTTTGATTTTATTTTTATTTTCATTACTGTAAAAGTATTTTGATGTATTTGTATATTATATAAGTTATTATGCTTGGTTAGGCTTGGTACATAGCTTAGAACACTAAAAAATCACTAAAGGACTTAACATGCAAAATAGTTTTGTACTCAGGGGTAAAAACAGAATTAACTGCACTTATCAGTAAACATTGGACCTAAACTAAAAATATGCAGTTGTAGGTCTATGTCTTGTGGTCATTTTCCCGAGTGGCGCATCCCATGATGACACCCGATGATTAAACTAGAAATATTTTCGTGAAACATGCCAGATTCTGAGTAACAGATTTAAAATATAAAAATCTCATTGATATATTCATTTTCACTACTTGTCCCTGTTTTAGGAAATGTAGGTAACATCGTAAATTAAACATGGCCGACAGGGACTTAATCGGGCTTGTAGAACTCTAGATATCGCGACTTTCGTGGGACTGTTGTGATGTTAATATTTTCAGAACTGAGTAGTAATGGTAAACTAGTAATCTCACTACCGTTAGGTAATGTTTGACTTAGTGGGACTCACAAAACTTGTTAGTCCAGATGAATACCTTTCCAGGGATATAAAGAACTTAATTTTTCGACTTACGGTTTAAGAGTAATGAATTTTTTTAAGATGAACAAGTTATAAAAATTCTAACAGCTTTGACATTAAAAAGATATAAAAAGGTTAACACTTTATATAATTGGAACAAATTGTAATCTTGATAAGTATTTAGAAATTATGTACCAAGCATAATTAAGATCATAATTTATATAATATATACCCATATTGCATCAATATTTATTTTCAAAAACTAAGACAAGCGTATATCTATTTAGGTTCATCGTAGAACTTTCGTGGCTATTTTCTTCACTTGCTTGTTCCTTGCTATTTCCTTTGCTCACGGTGAGTTTATAGCCTCATTTTCACACATTTAAGTGTTTTATAAACGTCACGAGGAGGATACATGCTAGTTTTACAAACTGAATACAAGTAGTTTTTGGTATGCTTGACCCGATTACATGATTATAGACATAGAGTATTTCTTGCCAATTAAGTCCCCATCATGAACCGTTAATTTGTGTGAACGCTAGTATTATGAATATGCATATCGGCCATTGACCAGCCTGGCCGAATGAATAGCGCTCATCTTTCAACGGTCACATAATATTGAAAGATATGTGGTAAATGGCAAATATTACCCTACCGGGGCAATTATTAAATCTAGATCAAGGTTCGGTGTCATGAGCTCTATGCTATAATCTGATAACCCGACAAGTAGTGTACACGCTTGTCGCCTGATGAATAATACTTGTATTCAACCAATTACTTATTAAACTCTATGAATTCACTCAACTTTATGTTGAATTTTTTGCATGTTTATCTCAGGTCCGTAAGTGACTTTCAGCTTGGATGGGCGACGCAAAGAAATGGATATCTACTTGATGGCTCATGTTTAATAAAATTTTCTTTCGATAATGATTTAAACTTTTTAAATCTATGTATTTCTAAACTTATGTTATACTTTTGGGACCTTTTGCTTGACTCTGAAAATTATCGAATGTGAAGTTTTAAAAACAACTTTGTTCTAAAGTTGTTTACTATACTTGTACTATGTGACTGATAAATAGCACCCCCTGTTGTATTCCGCTGCGTTCCGTAAAATGGGGGTGTTATAGATTGGTACCAAAGCACAAATTATAGTGAACTAGGTCTTTTTCCTTTTAAAAACCTATACTATAATCATTTATTTTTCAAAATCATGAGCTTCCATCATCTTGTCCTATATCCATGCGTGCCTACTCCTGAATTTCCTATTACTCCCTCGAGTATATCTTAATTATATTAAGGATAATTATAGGAGCACTATAATTATTTCGTAACTCTTCTGATAATCCGCGAAAGTATCACTCTTATATATATAACCTTTTGTGCACTAAACTTCCTTGTTGTATTTTATGCTAATCATGTGCATTGTGAATTTCCATCCGGAAATTTATACACATTTTCGTGTGCACCGTTACTATATGTATACATATGGTGAATGTTACTATATGTACTTAAGATAATTTTTTTTCTTTCGACTATCCTGCTTGTTCCTGAAGCATTGCTATTTTTCTTAACGGAGTTTCTCCAGGTGAATACTAAACTCTTCTAAACATTGTGAGTTACACGATGGTATTTCTCAGACATTGTATGCGATTACAATGGTCTCTCTTATTTATTAGACATTGTATATGATTACAATGGTCTCTCTTATTTATCAGACATTGTATGCGATTACAATAGTCTCTCATATTTATCCAACATTGTATTTGATTACGATGGTCTCTAAACTCTCTCATCACCGTATGTTATATCATTTCATATGATAGCGAAACATGTTACAGTTTATCAAATTCTATTGGTTGTCTTAGTCCCCGTGAACTCATGTTTTCTGAGCATTTCTTGCTTATTTTCTAAAGCACCACTATTGATACTATTTAAGAACTATTTATATACACTTGATTCTTCTTTCGACTATTTATGCCTATAAAGGTATGTATTATAAACGTTTTATCCGATTCTTTACACTCAGCCTCCAAAGCATCATGTCAAACCCTACCTCTCCTAATTATATATGTTTCACCAGATTACTAAACCATTAAATACATATTTATTCATTTTGATGATCCCCTAAAACTTTCTCATACATTGTGGGTGACATAGTGGGCTCATTTATTTTCTTAAAAATCGTGAGTAATGCTATGATCTTTAAAAATATTTTCATGACCTTACACAACGGTGTTTTATATGAAACCCATCACATTCTATTTATTTACCTTGGAAATTCACTACCATTTTATATCCAACTCATTTATTGTCATATAAACTATCTTTCATTAAATTACAAATGGATTTACTATTCCCCAAAGAATTACCCCATTACTACCTTATAAACTAATAACCTTATTCAATACTATTTTATAAACTGCTTTAACTAGTTCAGAATTAACTTTTTGTCACCCCTTTACAAATCATTTGGTCAATTACCTTGTAAAACTAGTTTACTTCTATCTTCTAAACCATTTTGTTGCTTCTTAAAAATTACATTTCCCATCTCTTATCAACTTAAAACATTGATTTATTATTACCTCATTAACTATTTTGTTATTGTTTTATTATCCGTCATTTTCCTATAATTCTTATAAACTAATTCATCATCTACAAAAGCTGAATTTCAGCAACTTTCTCTACATTCATCAAGTTCTCTTCCGAAACCTTCATTGTAAAGATCCGTGATTCAGTCCTGGTGTGAACTATTTTTTTTAAACTGCTTAAGACTTCCTTTTCTGCGTGCATTTTCCTTATTCGCTTGTGTTACACACTCATACTACTTACTTATGATTGATTCTTACGTATGTACAAACTTATATCACTCCTTGCATATATAATACTTATGCAAACTCCATACTTGTCCATCAACAATGTAACATAGTCTGACTACCTATGTTCGACTTAGATTTTTCAAATACTGGGAATAGTTATATATGGGTTATGTCTAATTGATTTTCTACTTGATTTCTGAGAATCACAAAATTCTTATGTAAGCATAAACAATTCAGTGTTATTCATTCGATCGAGCACAACAACTAAACAAATCCTCACTCTATCTTTATCGCGTATAGTCAACCTTACTCTGCACCGTATTTCTAGACGACAAGAATCGAACCGCGTCGTTAGTTATTCTAGACTTCATTCCTTACGAGTATCCACATCTTTTCGCAAGTGAATCGTTAGGAGATAAAGCGAGTTAAGCTCCGGGACGGAGCTCTCTTAAAGGGTACATACTGTGACATTTCGTAAATTTCAGGTCATTAATTTTAATATTTTATTATTTAACTATTATATATTTTTTTTAAATAGTTAACTTTGTCGGAAGTTATCTGCATACGTCATGACACGTTCAATTAATTCAACCGCGACTAGACTATGTCCAGTCTACACTTTTTATGCATCATTGTTTCCTTACAATCCTATTTTAAAATTCACTTTTCACTTTTTCCATTTTTGCGTAAACCTTGCACCTTTTACATTTTACGCGATTTAAATTTATGTTTTATGGTTTTAACAGCATGAACCAACCCTAGACTATGATAATCTTGCATATTTTATGCATTTTTACCTATTTTCATGTTTACGAGTGAGTTTTATACTTGTTGTTTCATTTTTATAGTTTACGTCACTTTTATTAAGAACCGATGTCACCAAACGCATTTTCAACTCACGGTTTCAGTTTTAACGATGTTTAAACCCTTCGATGAACTCACCACTCATCTAAAATACTTAAATAGGTTATGTTAATAAGTTTTAACATTTTTATAAGTTTAGTATTTTTAGGTTACCCGCTTTTACGTTACGCGTCTTAAAAACTTTACGTTTTAAAGTACCGGGATCAAAACTACACATTGTAACTCAAGTTTTATACAAAATCAACCTACTAAACCCCTCCCCTTTTGTCAAAAACGTCTAGAACAACATGGACACTTGTCCATGTGATGTACTAAAGGTTTATAGAGTGTCTTGTGCTTATGAGTTCATAAGGACATGTGTACTCCACTCAAGTTGCATGCTATCACTACAACACATATCCTACATAGTTTATATCACCAAAACTTATCCTCCTTGTTTTCTCCTCACCATGAACGATTCAAAACAGCAAAAACAAACATATTTCATCAATTCTTTTACTACTATATTGATCTTGGATTAAAGATCTTGAAGGCCTAGTCTTGCTCATGCACTCAAAACATCATCAAATCTCATCATTTCTTGGTTTCTTTGGGAAGTTGTTTCAAGTTTTGATCAAGATCGTTTAAGGGCTGATAGTTTCAAGTTTTACAAAGGGTTTTGATGGATAAAAATTGGGTTGATATGGGGTAAAGAAATGGTGCAAGTGTTGATTAGGTTAATCTAGGTTTAGTGATTCTTGTTGTTGCTTCTTGTTCTTAACTTTTGTAAGAGCAAGCACATCAATAACACAAGTTATAACTTAACTCAGCGCCACGTCAACGCCACATCAGCTTTAACACTTTAACCTTAACTCACAAAAAAACACCCACAACAATAACTCAACTTTAACTCAACAATTTGGGCCCCACTTTTATCATTTTTTTCAATTATTTAAACAAATACAAATTAAAACAAATTACATTTTTTTTAAACAAATCACTAAAAATACAAATGTTATTTACTTAAAAAAAATAAATAATAATAAAAAAAAAAACACAAGGACTGAAAAAGCTATTTACTTTAAACAAGAAACCACAAGGACTAAACTATAATATACCGAAAACCACAAGGACTGAAATTGTAACTTTGCAAATGTTTTCTTCTTCTTCTTCAGAGTAAACCTGCAACACACACATTACACACACTGAATCACACACATAACACACACACAAAACCCAACAAAACACCATTTAAATCATTTAAATCGGAAGAAAAAAAAAAGAAAAAAAAAACAAACATGCTTTAACACGGCGTTACCATGGTAACGTACGTTATAACGCCCAAGGTTAACGCAAGTTTAACGCAGGAGACGTTGTGGTAACGCATGTTTAACGCAGGCCATGTGGGCATAACGCCCAGCCTTGCGTTACCATTGCTAATGCTCTAAGGAAACTCTCCACTTAATTTTCATTTTATTTTTATTTTCATTACTGTAAAAGTATTATATCTTGATGTATGTGTATATTATATAAGTTATTATGCTTGGTTAGGCTTGGTACATAGCTTAGAACACTAGAAAATCACTAAAGGACTTAACATGCAAAACAGTTTTTTACTCAGGGGTAAAAATGGAATTAACTGCAGTTATCAGTAAACATTGGACCTAAACTAAAAAATATTCAGTTATAGGTCTATATCTTGTGGTCATTTTCCCGGGTGGTGCATCCCATGACGACACCCGATGATTAAACTAGAAATGTTTTCGTGAAACATGCCAGATTCTGAGTAACAAATTTAAAATGTAAAAATCTCATTGATATATTCATTTTAACTACTTGGACCAGTTTTATGAAATGTAGGTAACATCGTAAATTAAACATGGCCGCAAACGGGGAATTAATCGGGCTTGTAGAACTCTAGATATCGCGACTTTCGTGGGACTGTTGTGATGTTAATATTTTCAGAACTGAGTAGTAATGGTAAACTAGTATTCTCACTACTGTTAGGTAATGCTTGACTTAGAACTTGTTAGTACAGCTGAATACCTTTCCAGGGATATAAAGAACTTAATTTTTCGACTTACGGTTTAAAAGTAATGAATTTTCTAAGATGAACAAGTTATAAAAATTCTAACAACTTTGACATTAAAAAGGTATAAAAAGGTTAACACATATAATTGGACCAAATTGTAATCTTGATAATTAGTTAGAAATTATGTACCAAGCATAATTAAGATCATAATTTATATAATATATAGCCATATTGCATCAATATTTTTTTCAAAAACTAAGACAAGCGTATATCTATTTAGGTTCATCGTAGAACTTTCGCGGCTATTTTCTCCACTTGCTTGTTCCTTACTATTTCCTTTGCTCACGGTGAGTTTATAGCCTCGCTTTCACTCATTTAAATGTTTTATAAACCTCGCGAGGGGGATACGTGCTAGTTTTACAAACTGAATACAAGTAGTTTTTGGTATGCTTGACCCGATTACATGATTATAGACATAGAGTATTTCTTGCCAATTAAGTCCCCATCATGAACCGTTAATTTTGTGTGAACGCTAGTATTATGATATGCATATTGGGCATTGACCAGCCTGGCCGAATGAATAGCGCTCATCTTTCAACGGTCACATAATATTGACAGATATGTGGTAAATGGCAAATATTACCCTACCGGGGCAATTATTAAATCTAGGCATGGTTCGGTGTCATGAGCTCTATGCTATAATCTGATAACCTGACAAGTAGTGTACATGCTTGTCGCCTGATGAATAATACTTGTATTCAACCAATTACTTATTAAACTCTATGAATTCACTCAACTTTATGTTGACTTTTTAGCATGTTTATCTCAGGTCCGTAAGTGACTTTCAGCTTGGATGGGCGGCGTAAAGAAATGGGTATCTACTTGATGGCTCATGTTTAATAAAATTTTCATTCGATAAGACTTAAACTTTTTAAATCTATGTATTTCTAAACTTATGTTAAACTTTTGAGACCTTTTGCTTGACTCTGAAAATTATCGAATGTGAAGTTTTAAAAACAACTTTGTTTTAAAGTTGTTTACTATACTTGTACTATGTGACTGATAAATAGCATCCCATGTTGTATTCCGCTGCGTTCCGAAAAATGAGGGTGTTACACATCTTCCTTGAGGTAAGATATAAAGACACGAATTCCAGAATATCAACTTTAAGAATATCCCAATATCGCTTAATGAAAGCGAAAGTGTAACCATCGGGGCCGGGGGCTTTATCACTACCGCAATCCCACACCGCATCTTTGATTTCATCCATAGAAACGTTGGCTTCTAGTAATGCACGGTCACTGTCATTAATCCTAGACGAGATGGGAGTAGGAGGGAAATCAATCAAAGAATCATTTGCTTGAAATTATGTTTGAAGACATTAAGAAATACTTCTGTGACAAGATGAGGATCAGTAACCCAAACACCCTCATGCATAATGCCTTAATGGTGTTACATCTACATTTAAAAAATACTAATTGCACGTATTTGCATTACAGATAAATTAGCACGACATTTGAAATATCAAAATTTCAATTATATCCATTTAAATTGGTTATTCTGATCAAAATATACATTAAACTATATAAAACTACAAGTGCTTAAAAAAATACATTTTTATAGGGTCGTACGATCTAGATTCGATTTTACAATCCCGATCTTGCGGAGACAAAAATAATCCTAAGTAGGATCGCAATTTTGATAACCTTGGTATAAATAGTAAACTTAAGCACGGATTATTAAAATATATAAATTTACAAACAAGACAGACTTCAAATTTTGAAATGAAACAATCTTTATCATAATAATAATGTTGTCATGAAATTAAGTTAACCATACTACAAACACGCATGGTCATACTTCATTATAGTCACATGAAACAAAATTAATACTGTAATACTAACGTTTAAAACACAAACGTAAGACCAAAGTAGTAAAAAATGTTCGATGTGGATCTAATATTTTATAAAAATACAATGAATCAATCATTGTCATTTATTTTTATCAAATAAAAAAAATAAACTTACACAATTTTTTTAAAAATTACATATCTCACAAACCGTTAATCATTACGTAAAATGAATCATACCATCGCGACGAAAATTAAATATTCCTTCTATAGACGGGCATTTCGACGAATTTTTTTTCCATTTTTTTTCAGTGACATCTAGAAAAATCACATGTGATTTTTATCACAAATCACATGTGGTTTATGAAATCACATATGTGATTTATGAAATCACTACAAATCACATGTAATTTTTCCAGACTTAACTAAAAATATAAAACGAAAAAAAAAATGTTGAAAGTATATCGAAGTGCTCGTTTACTGAAAGATTAAAAAATACTCGTCGCAAAGGTGTGTGTGTGTGTTTTTTTTTTTTTTTTTTTTTTTTTTTTTTTTTTTTT
>LBNU01026712.1:3829-38857 GCA_014162995.1 Artemisia annua | reverse complement strand
ACGAATTATTCTAGAGAGCTTCAAGGTGTAACCCTAGTGATAGCTAAGATCACTCGTATTATTATCATTAATAATATTGAAGCTTTGTGTTACATACTACTGTTCTCACTCACAATACATCACATAAACAATCTTCTAAGTGTTGCTAAGTAAATTCCGCGTGCTTAACAACATTACTCAAAGTATCTCTAACACAAGGTGTGTGTTTAGATCCATCACTTTTTTTCTAAGCTCCCCTTCATCCACCAATGTCACAGTGACCTCCCTCTCGAATGTGACAACCATCATGTCTCTAACCAAGGTTGACCCAGCAGCATGACCCAACTCCTTGAAAAATGGCATATTTGTTGTCATCTTTTTCTTTGTTATTAAAAAAGCTGCTTTTTAGTGAAGATTGTGTGTGTTTAGATTGATGATTTGCTTTGTTAGTGATTAGTTTTTTCTCTTTCTATGTGACTTATAGGCACAGTGGGTTAATTTTTTCACCCTTGAGCCACAGAAACTAATAATTACTCATGCCTCATTTTACTTCCACATGCATGAACAGGTATTAATTGTCCATCCCTTCATATACTCTAGTACCCTGTTGACTAACACCCCTCCAACATAACCAAACAAAACTGGTAAAAAAAATTAACTCTATTTGTTTTTTTTGTCTCTTGAGTTACTTTTTTTGATTATTTTTACAAACACTCATTGAGTGTCATTGGACATAATCCTCACAGTCACATTCCTTGCCATAACCCTAATTAATTTTTCAGCAACTATCAATGGCTGACATACCGAACATAAACGAACTAAGAGAAGCTTGTGGCTCAGATGAGTTGTCTCATGTCTTCACTTTTCTGGAGTCTCAAGATATGGCTGAGGATGAGGGCTTTCTCATAAGAATGCGGGATGAGAGTACCAAACTGAAGGCCAAGCTTGATAAGCGTAATGATACCATTGATGAGGCTTGGTCCTTTGGTCCTAATAATTAGGTTGCCAAGGCTGGAGAGCATTGCCTTGTTGAATCTCATGTCAGGGACCGTCGAAGGCTTAATTTGATTGCTCAACTCCTCTTGCTGACCCGTGAAGGACTCGAAGAGAAGAAAGCCCATATTGAGAAGATTAAGGCTATTCAGACGAAAAAAGGGTTAGTAGGTCTTAAATGTTTAGTTTGTATTTTGATATTTTCATGTATGGAATGGATTATCTATTGTATTTTGATATTGTCATGTATGGAATGGATTATCTAATCGTGTTTTTAAGTTTATACTAATCGTGTTTTTAAGTTTATATTTTGTCATGTATGGAATGTATTTTGATATTTTGTCATGTATGGAATGGAATGGATTATGGAAGTCTTAGATGAACACCCAACTCAACTAAACTGGTTGCAATATATTGTATTCAATTAGATTCAAATATATTTTAAACTCAACAATAAAATGCCTAAATTTATAGTACTATTTATCCCTTAAATTTATATGTAAAAAACTTACTTTTTCCCAAAATAAAATTTCCCGCTCAACTTTTCACAAACGTTTCGCAAAACACGCCTAAATTTTTCCCCAAAAGCAAATTGCCCCTCCACCCATCTTTTATCTTTTTTCTCAGATCTCACATCATCTTCATAATATCTTCTCCCCCAACTAATTTTCTTAATCTATCTCACACCACCTCTTGTCAAGTTCATTTATCCATGAATCATGTACTTTATTGTATTGTATCTTCAGTTAGAGAATCAATCTGAAGTGTTCGTGCGTTAACTTGGTGATTTAGTAATTTTTCTATTTTTTTTCTTTTTTACTTTGCAATTTCTAATTTAGGGTTTATGTGATCCCAAACAATATAAATGGGAGCAGATATTATTCATGTAACCAACTTTCTTGGCACCTAAGATGTCCTCAAAACTTTCATTTTAAGGTAATTCATACAGGCTATGACGAGTCACTACCTCTGACCATGTTGACTTTTACTGTCAAATTATTTTTAAGGGTTTTATTTAGGTGCAAACAAAGTTGGTTATTATTTTATGCAATTAACCACATTAATTGATTTGCCGTGATGCTCATTGTGTACAAAGATATGGATACAATTTATGAGTTGTAAGTATAATGATTGATTGAAAACTCATAATAGTGCTATTGGTGTCATGTATCTTCTATGGATATAAGAGGCTTGCCTAGTGACATTTTAAGTATCAACTTTTTCTTAAGTTAGTACCAGCACAGTATTGAGATTTATGAGTTGTAACTACTTAGATTTATGGTATATTTTGTAAAGTGATGTCCTTTTCTTCCATTTGAAGGTATACTGGACCTGCATCCTGGAGCAATCAACAACATCCCTAGCAAATCGCACATGGAAATAGGTATATTTTCTAAGATGGTTACATTAATTTTTAACAAAGTATAAGCAAAAAAGAACAAGGGAGAACTGTTTTAACAAACACTCAGTGAACATAGTTGTTGAGATTTTGTTCGATATTAAGCATGTTGCAAAAACACATGCTTGTACACGGTAGCAATATCTGATCCGTCGGCCCTCTCAGATGAATCAGTAATAAAAGCAATTGAACCAGCGACTCAAGTATTGAATTTGAGTCGCAAGAAGATGATCATTAGAGCTTATCATTGTTTATTTGATTTCATTCTGGTCACCAGGTCCTGGCGAAGCAACAAATTGAGCAATACACAACACAAGCCTGGTTTTCACAAGATAAAAAGCTTGAGGAAAAGGTAAATATACTTTGCATATATACTGGGCTACCTAAAGTGCTTGTCGTAATAACTCCCTCGCTTTGATAACTTTCACGTGAAATTCTTTTAAGAAGTGATAAAACCTGGCTGTTATGCGTTCTTTTGTTGACAGGTGGCGAAACTAAACATGCAGACTGGTGTTGTAAGTGAGTATACTTGTATGATCTTGTTGGAGACGGTACAAGATACACATGCTACTGCATCATCATCTGCCACAAAACATTGATGCTTGATCAGATAGAGAGCAAAATATGTAGGGCCCAGATCCCGAATATGCAAGGAAGATGATTGTTGCTATTGATGTTGTCCGAGTGAGAGGTGATTCTATTGGCGGTGTTGTTACATGTATTGTGCGAAACCTCCCCGAGTAACCACTAATTCTATTTTACTAAGTGTCTATATACGGCTGTGTGCACTTGCTCACTTGTTCACTGATGCGTGGTTTTGTGACCTTACAACAGGTTTTACCTCTCGAGGGATCTCAAGAGGCTTACAACCCCACCAGGCAGTGTACCTGACCGATGTAGTATAGGATAGAGGTAAGTACGGGGGATTGATCGTTCTCTCACAGGGAATAGTGTTCGTTAGGACAGAAAAACTACTCTAATAGGTCTAAGGGTGAAGGAAGATTATTTTTGTATTTTTATGTTTTTATGAAAGCAAGTTAAAATCTCGGTTTTGAAGGAGTGGGCGGAATTAGTTGCTAGTCAACTAACCCAAGATAACTACAATTGCAAATAAAATAAAATATCTAAACTATTGTGGTTGTGAAAACAATATGGAGAAAAGTGTGTTTACTTAGACTTCTTACTCCCGTAACAATATCTTTAACAGGTTAATTGATATATCGATGTTACTTGTGTGGATGAAGGGTGTATTCCTAATAACTCATGGAGTGGCATACATATCTCTCCAATTCTATGAGCTCTTATTCCTCCTATGCCATGCACGGCACAACACCATAGGGATTGTAAACAGTGGCTCATGCGTTAAATACTACCTTAATAGCCTAGTATGCCTTGGCTACATGTTTCCCAAGACGTTCATGCACGTTACCATAAAGGAGGTTGGCAGTTTTCTTTGAGCCTAACATTGATGGAACAATCATCCCAACAAACAACAACACATCAATTAACCAATATTAATAGTTAGGTTTCCATAGATCTAAGCAAACACAAGAGAATTTAGCTACACATGTTAATTAAAAGATAAGCAAAAGAGATAATCAACCAACACATAGACATATTGATTGAATTAAAGTGAAGACTTATCTTTAATTAAGCATGAGGGTTCCAAGGGTTGGAAACCCCAAAAAGTACAGAAAATTCGTCTAGGGTTTGGTGCCAAAAGTTCTCCACAAAGTTCCACACTTAATGAATGAAAAATAGAAAACTATATATAGATTTTACACTCTGACGGCGTCAGGTTATAGAGGCTGACGCCGTCAGCTCGCCGCCATTAGGTTTCGCGGATGGCCTAGATCCACTTCTAACGCCGTCACTCTCTATTCCTCTCTGGGCCGTCACTCTTTAAATCATAACCTGACGGCCTACATCTTCTAACACCTGACGGCGTCAGGTGTTAATTTCCAAAATCTTTCTGGCCCGTCATTTGATAATTGGTTTCCACTCTTTTGTCAAGGCTTGCTGACGGCGTCACCTTTTGAATCTAACGCCGTCAGGTTGTAATTTCTGCTTCTTTTGAGACTTTGTCGTTTTCTTCACTTTTATGCTCCAAAAACGTCCAAATATGCATGTTTTCCAGAATTCCTTTCAAAAGTACCTAAAATGACAAAAGGAACGATTTAGAGCAATATTTGATCACATTTATACGAATTAAGGCTTAAATGACCCCTTAAAAGCGTAACACTTTTCGTCTCATCAAATACCCTTACACTTGAGATTTGCTTGTCCTCAAGCAAATGAGCTTTTATTCCAATCAAAATATGAGTTAGGGGTCATTTAACACGAATATAAAAGTAATTACAACAAATAGTTATTAGACCCTAATCATAACAAGCACGGAAATCATACACTAGCACCTCACAAATAGTGTTTGGATTCTCACATCTCTCAAATGTCATAAAGTTTATATCTCATAAATGGAAACGGAAAATAACACTCACTACCTGTCATAGCAAATAGATTACCATAGGCTTGGGAGAGGATCAATTACTCCTCCACTAGGCGTAAGCACCTAAGATAAACTATCAAAGAGGGCTTTCCAAAGGGTTGTAACGTAAGGTGTAGGGATATGATGAACACGGTTTGGTTGGAATAAAGGGTATTTTAATGGTGGCAAGTTAATTATCATGATCAAATACATACACTCTACATTGTTGCTTAAGCCAAGACTCGACTCAATCTTAAACTAAAAATGAAATAACAAAAACTAAAAAGAAACATAAAAGGAAACGGGATGGTAGTCCGTATGTTTTTCTATTTTCTTTTTCACATTTTTTTGTATTTTTCTTGATTTTTTGATTTTTTTTCATACACTCTTGCCCTACCATCCAAAATAATACATCATAGGGGAGTTGCATTCCCCTTACACTTGAATCTTCACATAACTTTACAATTACTATTCTAATGACTCGAATTAAGATAATTGAAAAACTTGGAGTACTTTTAAAATGTTTAGCACATATGGGGGTAATAATGTCGTTCTTCCCCATTACTCCATTACACTAGTACTTTACCCATGAGTCCCAATCGTCCCAAAACAATATGTACAAGGATATGACTTAACTTAGCAACCATGTAGTTGACTAAATAATTAACTAAGGGTTTATCAAATGTTGTCACAATAATGCACCAAAGGTGGGTGCATACAAGGTAGGCTAAGGCGATTTGGTTGTACATTTAGTGGGGTGTAACAAATTCTCACTTTGAGTAAGATGCTCAAAGGTCGAAACGAAAGGATAGGCTCGGAGGGGTGTACTAGGGGTATCGTGTACCATAAATGGATACAACGCAAAGGGTGTTGGAGAATTACTTGACCAATGAAGTCAATGTAATTATAACAAATATACGGGTGTAAAACAATGGGTTAATCCTAATGCCTCTTATCATGTAGTAAATCTTAACTACATGAATGTTGTCTCACTTGTGGATTTGATATGGTCCTAACGCAAGTTCTAGAATCTAAATACTACCGGTACACACATCATAGCACCAAAGATGGGTGCTTTTCCTACCAATTCTAGGGCGAACCTCACATATTTGGGGTGGAAATTTTTTAGTGGTACGGTTTTGTGCTAGTCATACAATTTCCTATCCATGAGACGCTCATTAAGATCAAGGTTTCACTTCTAAATGTTGTAAAAATTTTTAAATTGGTGCTAAAATTGCCCTAACAAATATTTCTCTTGGTTTTATTACAAATTTATTATCAAACAAAGCAAAACATCAAGCGTAAGTGTATTCTCAACGGTGTCTTCATTTACCCCCCCTTACACTTAAACTGAACATTGTCCCCAATGTTCAAATAGAAGACGTAAAAGTAAATAAAATGAAAGAATGAAATCAAATACTCCCTTGAATCGTTTGATGTGGATAATGAGGTAACATGGTTAGATCTTCTTCCAAGAAAGACGAACGCTCAAAGCTTCCCTTCCAAAATAATAAACGTCTTCTTGTCCAAAATAACCTGTTAACCTGAAAAAGATAAAGGCCAACCTCGCATAAAATCGGCGGTAAAATCTACATAATAGGATATAATGCTTGTGGAATGAATATTTTGCAGAATTCCTGGAGATTATAAGTTAAAGAATTAACAAAACTTTTTAGGTTTCCGGAAGAAATACAAAACTTTCAAAAATTGCAGAAAATTTTAACCTGCCGCCGTCAGGTGTTATGCCTGACGCCGTCAGAATGATCTGACAGAATTCTCATGTTAAGTTTCCGGAAAAATTCTGGAAAAACTAGAGCTTACTTCCTGGAATTCCTGCAAAAATTCATTATGACTCGATACAAGCATTTGACTTAAACAAATACTAATATGTATGTTAATTTCATTGTTATGATTCATGTTCATTCGTTCTTTATAAACTGATTTATATTTCCCTTACGCTTAGCTTTTGCAAAATACCTTTATATGTAGTTAAGACGAAGTTAAAAACAAAATAAAGCATTTTCACATTTTAGTTTGAATCATGAATCAATGACAAGAAATATAACTTACGTACGGAAACAAATAAAATCAAATAAACAAAAAAACAAACACAAAGCATAGGTGCCTCCCAAGAAGCGCTTTTCTTTATTAACGAGTCTTGTAGCTAGACTCAAAGTCACCGTCATCTAGTGTCACTAATGCTCACGTATCCAAGCGTGAGCCACCTAATTGTCGCCTCCCCCTTCTTATAATCATCATTAAGATCTAAACACCCACGATAATACCTCTTATTCTTTTCATGGGGGGTACTTAAGTCCCTTCCTAATATCGTTCTCGCTCAATATGCCATAGAGTGGGAACCTATTACAATATTTTTCAATAGAAAAGTTTTTATACCTAGGATGTGCACGGGGCATTTGATAAACAAAGTCCTCATCTCCATTTGAGAATGTAATTAACCCTTCCATTATTTTTTCATCTAAATTGGTTAACCTTTGAAGGGCCTTCCAAATACAACTTGGGTTAAGCTGCTATCGACGATCTCCCCTAGGTTCTCCATCACCATAAAGTCAGTTTGATAAGCAAAACTCCCTACAAACACATGCAACGTCTTAGCCCTAGCAACTATATTTTCTCCTTTATATTCTAACTTGTTTACCATGATTTTATTGTATTCAGCATGCGAGATTACGTTCATTGGCAAAGATGAGTTAAGGTAGGCATCAAAGCTTCTAAACCCAATCTTGCAAGGGAATTGCATGTTAAACAAACTATCTTTCTCAATTTTTGTTCTCGGGTCCACATAACTTAGAGGGTTGGCTCTTTCTTCCCCTTCGGGGTCATCCACTACTTTCCCATTCCCTAGATCTTCATCGGAATCTGACGAGTAGTAAAAGGGGCCATTTTCATGGTCGGTGTCATGGTCAGATTCGTCCATATCGGTGTGGTTGTCAAGGTGATGATCGGGTGGTAGGTTTGGTGGGTTTCTGTTTTCAACAATAGGGGGTAGGTCGGGTAACTGAAAGTTCCTACGGCGAAAAACACGAATAACAGGGATCAAACGATCAATATTATTCATGAAGAAGTATTACGAACAAAAGCACGAAGAAATTAGATAGACTAAAGAAATCCTAGAAAAACAAAATAAAAATCTCACTAGAAAGGAATCTAGCGAGTAGACCTAATAAAATAAAAATTCTACCTAAACAATAACTATTCCCCGGCAGCGGCGCCAAAAACTTGATGCATGGTTTTGTGACCTTACAACAGGTTTTACCTCTCGAGGGATCTCAAGAGGCTTACAACCCCACCAGGCAGTGTACCTGACCGATGTAGTATAGGATAGTGGTAAGTACGGGGGATTGATCGTTCTCTCACAGGGAATAGTGTTCGTTAGGACATAAAAACTACTCTAATAGGTCTAAGGGTGAAGGAAGATTCTTTTTGTATTTTTATGTTTTTATGAAAGCAAGTTAATAACTCGTATTTGAAGATATGGCGAATTAGTGCATCACTAACCAAGATAACTAGCAATGGCAAATTATAAAATAAAATCTTAAACTATGTGGTTTGTGAAAACAATATGAGAAAAAGTGTGTTTACTTAGATTCTTACTCCATAGCTATCTTTTACGGTGAATTGAATATGTATGTTACTGTGTGGATGAAGGGGTGTATTCCTATAACTTCATGGAGTGGCATAGCATATCTTCCCAATTCTATGAGGCTCTTATCTCCTCCTAGTGCTGCACGGCACAACCCATAGGGATGTGTAAACAGTGCGCTATCAGATAAATAGCTACCTTATAGCCCTAGCCTATGCCTTTGCGTACATGTTTCCCAATACGTTCAAGCACGTTACCATAAAGGAGGTTGGCTAGTTTTCTTGAGCCTAACATTGATGGAACAATCATCCCAACAAACAACAACACATCAATTAACCAATAATTAATAGTTAGGTTTCATTAGATCTAAGCAAACACAAGAGAATTTAGCTACACATGTTAATTAAAAGATAAGCAAAAGAGATAATCAACCAACACATAGACATATTGATTGAATTAAAGTAAAGACTTATCTTTAATTAAGCATGAGGGTTCCAAGGGTTGGAAACCCTAAAAAGTACAGAAAATTCGTCTAGGGTTTGGTGCCCAAAGTTCTCCACAAAGTTCCACACTTAATGAATGAAAAATAGAAAACTATATATAGATTTTACACTCTGACGGCGTCAGGTTATAGAGGCTGACGCCGTCAGCTCGCCGCCATTAGGTTTCTCGGATGGCCTAGATCCACTTCTGATGCCGTCACTCTCTATTCCTCTCTGGGCCGTCACTCTTTAAATCATAACCTGACGGCCTACATCTTCTAACACCTGACGGCGTCAGGTGTTAATTTCCAAAATCTTTCTAGCCCGTCATTTGATAATTGGTTTCCACACTTTTGTCAAGGCTTGCTGACGGCGTTACCTTGTGACTCTGACGCCGTCAGGTTGTAATTTCTGCTTCTTTTGAGACTTTGTCGTTTTCTTCACTTTTATGCTCCAAAAACGTCCAAATATGCATGTTTTCCAGAATTCCTCTCAAAAGTACCTAAAATGACAAAAGGAACGATTTAGGGCAATATTTGGTCACATTTATACGAATTAAGGCTTAAATGACCCCTTAAAAGCGTAACAGTTTTCGTCTCATCACTCACTTATTATTGGCACTTCAAAATCTACATGGCAGGGACTTGGTTCACCAGTTTTTGACAAACTTAAAGCTAAATTGGCTAAGACAGCTTTATCATTACCTGCAACCAAGGGCTTTGAGTTTGGCAGTGGATTTGCATGTATTTCATCATCACTAGAGGTCTATCAGCATGCATATCATTAGACATAGAATGTTTCAGTTATGAACTGGCCGGTTCAGGGTATGTTTTTATCCCTAACAGGACAAACAGGTAATGGGTTAAGAAGAGCTACAATAAGATGAGAAGTTCTGTTCTAAATGTGAATGTACATGTTTGCTATTAGGTGTTTATTTGGTTAAGGCAAAAATATTGAGTATATAGATTGTCTAAAGAACTAAGCATGCAACTTCCATTGTTAACAGGTTACTCAGCTATTTGCTGAATGGTACCGGATATATGAACTGTCTGGTGTGAACGATCAACTGTCTGCTCGTTTTGTTTTACAACTGCAGCAAAATGGGTATTTAAAGCAGATGACACATCAGACCGCTTTTTCCGTCGGCTCTTGGTAACTTTTTGCTTATCTCTTAAATGCAAGCACATGCACATACACATACAAACCAAACACAATCATCGATGGCAAGAAAAGATATTGTCTGTGCTTCTAAATTTTGTCTTTTTTTAATTAAAACAGAGAGGGAGAATATCCAGATGATGACAGTGAAAGTTAGTATTTCTAGTACAAAGTTAAGACTGCTCAGAGATTAAGACTGCTTGAAGTTAGTACTGCTAGTGTATTAGTTACAGTTGCTAGTTATAAGTTAGTACTGTTGGTTCATATAGTTAGTGCCGCTTATATGATATGTATTAGTTATCTATGGAAAAGATTATAGATACTTAGGAAAGTATTGTAAGCCGATTAAGACTCCTTGGTATATAAAAGGAGGTCCTAGGGTATAGAGTTATATACAAATTTTATATTTGGCTCAATTATATACATTCTAATTTTATTGTATTTGAATTTGTTTTGATATATATTAATTTTTTAAATGTGACTGAAAGATGTATATAGCCACACCTATTAACACTTTTGGTCATTATTCGCTTAATTCGTTGTGTGACGAAATATTTCAAAAGGCCACACAAAAAAAATTCATGTGGCAATTGGATGATCAATAGTCACACAAAATACACATTTCTTCACTTTAAACAGCATATGGTCACACTTATTAACACTTTTGGTCACTGTTTGCTTAATTGTATGTGACTAAATACCAAAAAAAAATGCTTTGTGTGACTAAATATTACAAAAGGCCACACACACATAAAATTCATGTGGCAATTGGATGATCAATAGTCACACAAAATACACATTTCTTCACTTTAAACAGCATATAGTCACACTTTTTAACGCTTTTGGCCAGTGTTTGCTTAATCGTACGTGACTAAATACTCAAAACAAGTATGCTTTGTGTGACTAAATATTACTAAANAAATATTACAAAAGGCCACACACACATAAAATTCATGTGGCAATTGGATGATCAATAGTCACACAAAATACACATTTCTTCACTTTAAACAGCATATAGTCACACTTATTAACGCTTTTGGCCACTGTTTGCTTAATCGTATGTGACTAAATACTCAAAACAAGTATGCTTTGTGTGACTAAATATTACTAAAGGCCACACAAAAATAAAAATTCATGTGGCCATTGGATGATCAATAGTCACACAAAATACACATTTCTTCACTTTCAACAGCATATGGTCACACTTATTAACGCTTTTGGCCACTGTTTGCTTAATCGTATGTGACTAAATACCCAAAACAAACATGCTTTTTGTGACTAAATATTACAAAAGGCCACACAAGTATAATATTTATGTGACCATTGGATGATCAATAGTCACACAAAATACACATTTCTTCACTTTTAACAGCATATGGTCACACTTATTAACGTTTTTGGTCACTGTTTGCTTAATCGTATGTGACTAAATACCCAAAACAAACATGCTTTGTGTGACTAAATATTACAAAAGGCCACACAAAAATAATATTCATGTGGCCATTGGATGATCAATAGTCACACAAAACAAACATTTCTTCACTTTAAACAACATATAGTCACACTTATTATAACTTTTGGCCACTTTGTTTTAAATTTTATGTGACTAACTCCAAAAAAAACAACACCCGTTGTGTGACTAAATCATCACAAACGTCACATTATTATATATTTATGTGGCCTCACGACGGGAAATAGTCACACAAAATACACATTTAATAGAATAAATAATCTCAAATGTAACATATATTATATGTTTATGTAGCCAAAGGACGAACAATAGTTACTCTCAAAAAACATTTGTGAGACTATAAAGTGTTTACGGTCACTGATAATGACAAATCCAACAAAACTTGTGCCTAATTTGTCACACATATTCGGGGTTTTGGTCACTCTTTTTCGATGGAAAAGGCCACGAACTCAACAATGTGACCATATGCCACCTACGGTGGCGGGACCTTTAGTGACACACAACGAAAAAAAACGTGTGTAACTATATGCATATCGTCACACATTTTTGGCGTGACCGATACAACTTTTTGTACCAGTGAGTGAAGGAAGTGCTCATGCAGTCTAGGAAAGAGTCAAAAGGTTAATGTACATGACAGACATCGGGAAATAGGAAATGGAAACACAATTGCTCAAGGAACTACACAAGTTTATGAATGACTTATCCATAGAGTCGTATTATCTCAGGTTCTGCAAGATAATGAATGACTTATCCAGACACAACCTCTCATAGACGAACATTGCTAACAACACCAATTTTCTGAATGAGTTACAACCTGAATGGGGAATATACGTCACTATCGTTTATCAGACAAAGAACTTGCATGAAGTTACCTAATGAAGTAAGAGCCGAATTACTTGCTAAAAAACATGATCATCTCGCACTCATTGCTCAAACACCAACACCTTTACCAGTGAAAATACAACATCAACCATCATCATCTTCCACTCACAACTACATGCAACAACAATACATTCCACAACATCAAACTGATGTAATCCCACAACAATAATTCTACCCACAACAACAACAAGTTATTCCACAACAACAATATCTACAATTCCAAGAACCAGAGTTCACTGACAATGATGAATCTACTGCTGCTTTGACACAAGCATTTGCTCTTCTAAAAAAGGCATTCCAAGGACGCTATTCGACACCAATAAACAACAACCAAAGGATTTCATCGAACACTCGCAATAGGCAGATCGCTCAGCCGAGTTTCAATATGGGTAACGGAGGCCAAATGGTTGGAGTTATTGGGAATCAGCAAGGATATGCTACTGGATTTCATATGGGTAATCAGAATATGCAGAATCAGTTGGGTCAGTATGCAAGGAATCAGATGGGTCAGTTTGTTGGAAATCAGAGGGGTCAAAATTTTGGGAATCAGACAGTGGGTAATCAGATTGGGAATGTTGCTGCTCCAGTTGTCGGGAATTATGGAAATGTGAATCAGGGAAATCTGGTTAAGTGTTTCAACTGTCAAGGTGTATGTCATATGGCAAGGAATTGTCCAACTAAGCAGGAAAAGAAGGATACATTATATCTGCAGAAAGCATTGAAGCTAGCACAAAAGGAAGAGACAGGATTCTAGTTGAATGTTGAGGAAAATGATTTCATGGCACTTATGGATGAAATGGAAGATAGAGAGGATATGAATGCAAACTGCATCTTTATGGCAAATCTTCAGGAGGCTAAGTATGACACAGATTCTTAAACACCTCCTGTCTATGACACCAATGCAGTATCTGAGGTAAGAATTGACAATACATGCAACAATAATGATATATTTGATATGTCCCCTCATGAGAAACAACATTCTGAGACTCTAGCACTCACTTATGATACATACCTGGAAACGCCAAGTTGTAGCAATATTGATTCGGAAACTCCCGATATGAATCATAGTGGAGGCTCAATTTCACAGCATGTTGAGAATGATGAGGAAACACGTGCTTTATTTGAATCATTATTGAACAATTGTAGTATTGAAATTGAAAAAGTGAAAAAGGTCAATCGCGAAGTTAAGGCCGCGAATGAGAAATTGACCAATGAGCTTGAGAGATACAAGGAAAATGAAAAAAAGTCTTCAAATTGATACAAAACGCGAGTCAGAATTTGAAATTGGTTATAAGAAGTTACTTGTTAAAGATAGGGAATTGCAAACTAAATTTGATACTCTTCAAATTAGTTCAATAAAAACCATTAACTCTTTAAAACAGGAAATTTTTGATCTAACAAACCAGCTTTCAAAACAAAAATCAGTTTATACCAATCTTGAAAAAGAAAGGGATGAATTGAAAAAGGACTTTGCAAAGAAAGAAGATAAACTTTTGGAAGAAATCATAGAGTCAGAACATATGATAGCAAAACTAGAAAACTTGTTGGTTAAAATGGGTCATTCGAGTCAAACAATTCACATGATTACTAATCAAACTGATCCGATTTACCATACAAAAAACAAAATGGCTCTAGGTAACAAAACTCCTTGTAATCTCAAGAAAGCTCAGGAAGAACAGAATGTTTTGTATAATGGAAATGTGATATATACCAAACATGATCCTCCTATTGTTCGTGACTATGTGGAAATGATGATACTGGTCGAAGAGAGCATAACTAAAATGAAACAAAAGAATCCAGATTTGAAACCAATTGATTACAACAAACTAAACAAACTTTCTGGAATTACTTTTGTTCCACAAAAACAAGCTTATGAGATTTCCAAAAGCCCAGGAATTTCAAAACATGTTTCTAATCCCGCAGTTGTTTCGAAATCTCTTTCAAAATTGGAACTGATGTCTTCAAACAACACTTTTAACACAAGTGGTGCCAGAGGATATCTTGATGATCTTAAAAAAAATTGGGCAACTAAAAACGTCTTTAGAATCTAAAATGAAACTAAATGAGATCAATTGAAATTCTACGGTTCATTTGCAGCTAAAAAATATTCTTGAAAGTAAATTTGCTCCTAAAATTAATAACTTTCATGCTCGTGTTATTCATTTTGAAAATGCATTTTTAACTTAAACAGCTGACTTTGTCAAGGACCACAAATCCCTGATAAATAAGGCAAATGAATCTTTTGAGCAGATAAATGTTTTGGAAAATTTAAATGATTCTCTCTTAGAAGCAATTCTGTTTACTGATATTATGTCTATCATTTTACAAACATATTTTGTTGAAGACGATGAAAGACTCCGAGCTGAGACCTCAGCAATTGTTTCAAAATATGAAAATGCCCTTATTAAACTTGAAAAAGAAAACGTGTCATATTTTCAACAACTGGATCAGAAAAGCAAAGAATGCAAGTATGACAAATTGTCGTATGAGCGTGCCTTCAAAAACATGAAAGCGCAAAATGATCTTTTGAGGTCTCAGCTAGAAAGTCAAAAAGGAAAGGGTGTGGACACTAAGTTTGCAAAACCATCGACTTTGGACAAACCAAATACTTCTAAACCGGTTGATAAACCAAAAATGTCGATCTCTCAAGCTGCTCCAAAAGTCGATGTGAAAAATGAGTTGACAAAACCAGTCACTCCAACACCTTTGCCCAAGAATAATGAAAAAATAAGTTTGTTGAAAAAGGAAAAGCGGTTGTCGAAACACAAAAAGTGATAGCACCTGGTCTTTTTAGGATTAGTCCCACTATTGCATCTGCCTCCACATCTAAACCATATGGGACAAATGACATGACTTTATACTACAATCCTGATGGATCTAGGAAAAATTATATAACTTCTAAGGACAACAACATAAATCCTAATGCGTGTGCCTTACCTTCTACAGGATTAGAAAGAACCTCTAGGAGCAGCATACTAAAGCCTAGGAGCAATACAAGGAACAATAGAATCTCGCCTACCTCTAAGAGTAGATGCATGAATAAAGTTGAAGAAGTAGAAGAACACCTTAGAAATTTATTGCTTTGTAATAAGAGACATATTTCATCTGAATGTAATGTCAAAAGTACTGTTTCTAATGCATGTAATGACTCTGTATGTTTAATATGCAAGAAATGTTTAATTAATGATGCTCATTATGATTGTGTTTCTACAAATGTGAATGTTTTGCCTGCACAGAAGAACGTTTCGAAAGTACCTAGTGCTAAATCTAGATATATTGGTAAACTAATTAAAAGAATTAGGAACACCTATGAACTATCTTAAGTATTGTGTATGGATACCAACGGGTAGAGAATTCATACTCCAGGATGGCAAATTGAAATTAAAGTTGTTCAAAATAAACAAGTAGCAACCTTCTATGAGTGTGATTCGGATTTTACCCTCACCCCATGGAACCAAATTCAAAACGGTTTCCAAATACAAACTCTTCTGTTCTTGGCAGGTTATCGAAATATGTCTTTGGATCGTCGAATCGGGTTGCTCCAAGCACATGACTGGGAACTTAAAGCTGCTGATCAGTTTCGTCTGGAAATTCATAGGAACTGTACGATTTAGAAATGATCATGTAGTAGCTATTCTGGGTTATGGAGATCTTCATTTTGAGAATTATTTAATCACTCGAGTTTACTACGTCGAAGGATTGGGACACAACTTGTTTTAAGTTGGGCAGTTTTGTGATGCAGATTTAGAGGTTGCATTTAGGAGAAATACGGTTTTTGTTAGAAATTTGGTTGGCGATGACCTCTTAACTGGAAATTGTGGCACCAACCTATATGCTATCGACATCAATCAAATGGCCTCTTCATCACCAATTTGTCTTATGACCAGAGCAACTGGAACAAAGTCATAGTTGTGGCATAGAAGATTATCTCATCTCAATTTCGACACCATCAACAAATTAGCCAAAGAAAACATCGTCACCGGACTCCCTAAGTTCAAATACACCAAGGAACACCTATGTCCATCTTGTGAACTTGGAAAAAGCATGGTTATATATGTTGCACATAGACTTATGTGGCCCAATGAGAGTTGAAAGCATAAACGGGAAGAGGTATATTCTTGTTATCATCGATGATTATTCAAGATATACTTGGGTAAAGTTTTTGAGATCAAAAGACGAAGCACCAGGCATCATCATCACCTTTCTGAAGCGCATTCAAGTTCTACTTCAAGCTCTAGTAAGGATTGTAAGAATAGACAATGGCACAGAATTCACTAATCAGGAGTTAAGAACCTATTTTGAAGATGTTGGAATCACACATCAGATATCAGTTGTTAGAACTCCACAGCAGAATGGGGTAGTTGAAAGAAGAAATCAAACTCTTGTGGAAGCTGCTCGTACAATGCTAATTTATTATAGTACAACACTATTCTTATGGGCTGATGCTGTTGCCACTGCTTGTTTCACTCAGAACGGATCGCTAACCCATCCTAGATTTAATAAAACAGATATGAGCTAGTGAACAACCGGAAACCTGATATCTCTTACCTTCATGTGTTTGGCGCCTTGTGCTATCCGACGAATGACAGAGAAGATCTAGGGAAGCTGAAAGCTAAGGGTGATATTAGAATCTTCATTGGATACTCAGAAAACTCGAGGGCGTTCAACGTGTATAATAGGAGAACAACAAGGATAATGGAGACGATGAATGTGAAGTTTGATGAGATTTCACAAATGGCTTATGCGAGACTCGCTATAGAACCCGTGCTTAACCCAATGGCTTCTAATCAAACCAGATTAGGACCCACAACAAACATGCAGACTTCTGGACACATTAGTTCAGGACTCGTACCTCCAGGAACTCAATCAACAACACTCGATAAACCTTCAGAACAAGAACTGGAAAACTTCTTTGAGTTAATGTTTGATGAATACTATGGTGGCCCTTCGACAAATGCATCTCAACATCATTCCGCTGCACCCGCTCAAAATCATCAACCACCACCACCACCAACACAAGATGCATCTACAACAATCGAAGCTGAAGCACCAACTCCCTCAACATCATCAATATCTACTCCAGCAACTCCAGTTATTGAAGTTGTTCTACCAAGAGTTGATGAGCAAAACCAAAACACACATTTTCAAGAAGAACCAACAAATAATTCAAACGATGTTGCGTTAGAAGAAGAAGAAGTATTTGAAAACCCATTTGCAATAGACTCTGCTGAATCTTCTTCAAGGTTACAAGAACCATCTACCACGCAGATGTTAAACCCAAGGTACCCTTCTACACTCTAGTGGATGAAAGACCATCCAATTGAACACGTTATTGGTGAACCTTCAAGGCCAGTTCAGACGAGGAGACAACTTGCCACATATCCTGAAATGTGCATCTACATTTGCTCTATAAGCCTCAAAGAAGCAAAGAACATTCGGGAAGCAATGGCAGAAAATGCATGGATAGAAGCGATGTAGGTGGAAATTCTTCAATACCAGTTACACGAATGTTGGGAATTAGTTCCAAGACCAATTGACAAACTTGTAATTGATCTCAAAAGGTTATGGAAAAACAAAACGGATAAGGAAATGACTGTAATTTGCAACAAAGCTCATCTCGTGGCTAAAGGATATTGACAAGAAGAAGGGATAGATTTTGAGGAATCATTCACGCCAGTAGCTAGACTTGAAGCCGTTCAGATTTTCTTAGCCTATGCAGCTCATAAAAACATCACAGTCTACCAGATGGACATTAAGACAACTTTCTTGAATGGAACTCTGAAAGAAGAGGTGAATGTGAGTCAACTAGAAGGATTCATCAACAAAGATCATCCAGACTACGTCTACAAGCTTAAGAAAGCCATCTATGGTTTAAAACAAGCTCCAAGAGCGTGGTATGACAAACTATCATCTTTCTTGCTCAAAAACAATTTCACCAAAGGAACGGGTGATCATACCTTATTTACAAGAATATAAAAAGGTGACATTTTATCGTTCAAATTTACGTAGACGACATTATTTTTGGGTCAACCAATCCTAACCATTCAAAACATTTTAAAAATCTCATGCAACGCAAATTTGAAATGTCCATGATGGGGGAACTAAAATTCTTTCTTGGTTTACAAATATATCAATCCCCCCGTGGTATTTTTATCTATCAAGCTAACTATACAATACAGATTTTGAAAAAACATGGTATGGAAAATTGTGATTTTGTTAGTACACCAATTGTCACTTCACCAAAAATAGGTGCTGATTTATTTGGGAAATCCATCGATCCAAAGGAAAATCAGAGCATGATCAGTTCTCTCATGTACCTAACTGCTAGTCGACCCGATATTCAATTTGTTGTTTGTTTGTTAGCACGGTTTCAGGCAAAGCCTACCGAACTTCACCTCCGAGAGGTCAAACGAATCTTTTGGTACCTACCAAGAACCATTAACATGGGACTTTGGTATCCGAAGGATTCGAAGTTTAAACTAATCGCATTTTCAGATGCCGACCATGCAGGTGATCAAGTTACAGCAAAAAGTACTTCAAGTGGAGCACAATTTTTGGATGAAAAGCTAGTAAGCTGGTCGTCAAAGACACAGGATTGTACTGCACTTTCAACCGCAGAAGCTGAGTATGTGTCTCTATCTGCATGTTGTGCCCAAATTCTTTGGATAAGGACACAACTCACAGATTATAGATTCACTTTCGACAGAATACCTTTGTATTGTGATTCGAAAAGTACCATAGCCATCTCGTGCAACCCCGTGCAACATTCAAAGACTAAGCATATTAGAGTCCACTACCACTTCATCAAAGAGCACGTAGAAGAGGGTACTGTTGAATTATTTTTTGTTAAGACTGATTACCAACTCGCCGATCTATTTACTGAAGCCCTTCCAAAAGATAGGTTTGACGATTTAGTTCGACAAATTGGCATGCGAAGCCTAACCCCTGACGAGTTAGAACATCTTCTCGAATCTTCTTGAAAAATGTTTTCAAAATCGCTTCGTTGTAAATATCTTTTGAAAAACAAAATACAAAATTTGAAAAACCAATAAAAACAAAATATAAAAATTGAAATTTCAAAAAATAAAAACAATATAAAAAGAAAAATCCAAAAATATTCTTCTCACGACATGTGTCTCGTATAATCGATATTTTGTACGTATCTAGAAATGCCATTTAACAATGATACGGACATGTACAGATGCTTGAGCGGGAGTTCATTAAAATGTTTTCTAAAACATGTCGTTTCTCTAATTCTCTTAAAATATGTCTTTCGTATACTTCAGTAAGAAACCCCGACTTAAATGATGACTTTTGATCATTTCAGATCAGGACTCGTATTTTCAAAGACGAAATCGTTTTCAAAAAGTTCGTGTCTAAACAAACGAAAAGATTTCATACAAAAACTCGTTTATTCAAAATGACTTGTGTACATTTCAGTACATAACTCGCATTTCAAAAAGATAACTCCCTCCAAACCCTTAATTGATTTTCAAATTTCAGTTTGAAATATACTTTTATTAAGGGGGAGTATAAAAAACAAAAAAATGTTCCGATTTCATGCTAAAACAAATCCGTCTATCTCTCCAAAAGTTTTTCTATTATCAGTTGATATAAAAAATATCACGATATGCTATTTTTGAGGGAGAGAAGACGTGATTAAATGTGATCAAAATGTGATAAAAATGTTTAAAGATCGTGGCTAAATCTTGAAAGAGCTCGACTCAGATATAACCAACGAATTGACGAAGCTTAAATGTCAGTAATCGAAAGGACTTTGTCCAAGTAGAATGTACCAATTCGAGAAACTTTCGATGGACTTGACCAGGCCGGGTAATAATTTCAAGCTAGTGTAACTAGTGATGTAAGCGTGTCTCGAATCGGTCTTGTACACTGAAAGTGGATCAATTCAAAAGTGCAAACTCCTCCCGCATGTGCAAATTTCTTAAAAATCCATGAGCACACGTGAAGGGGGAGTCCTTAAAAAAGAAATCAAAACTCCCAAAGTGTTAACAAAATATGTTTCATTATTATAAACACTTTGAGAAGATTTTCAAATATTTGGTTAATGGCAACAATAGGATAGTCATGATGATATAAGGTGATTAATGTTGTCCAATGATCCGCCAGAGCCGGAGGGATCTACCCAAGGACAATTCCATTAGATTAGAATTAGAAGTCCTTAGGTACGATTTAAAAAAAGGAGTAAATGAGAAAGGAGAAAGAAGGGGTTGAAGAATTAAAAAAAAAGTAAATGAAAGGGTGAAAAGAAATAGCCCTCCATATGTTCAAACTTATGGCAGACACCGGGTTCAACTCATATTCTACTAGTTGTTGCTAAGGTGACACCAGTATTGAAGACAAGACGTCATGGACCCAGTGACACACTACACTTAACCTTCTAGCTGGTATCTCTCAAAAGGTACTTGTTTCATTCTCATGGATAACCTTGCATAATCTATCGACCTCTCACTTCGAGATGTGTTGATATTGAAAAGGAGGCCCTCCGATGAATAAATGTGAACTTATTGAGTCTAGAGCCTCGAGATACATAAAAAGATCTCATAGGAACACATAATACCTCTACACTGGTGGTCCAATATTAAGGATGCCAGATGTAAAATTTAGAGTCCTACACAGATCTTAGCAATCTGCCAGAACAATTATGAGAGGATTCACAATTGTAATCCTCAGTGATTGAATGGAAATTCCTGCCAGGGTCAACATCAAACAGCCCTGATAGCAGGTCACTTCGGTAATCTCTTGTGGCTTACGCTTAGTGTTCATGGTGGTTTTAAACGGTCTACAGTCGTGGGGTGATCTCCAGCGACTCACCAATCGTTGATCTACTTCGGTAGATCTTGTAACCTCTCTAGGGGGCATACAATTTGGGTACGGCCTTGGTAAGGGTTAGAGAGAGTTTTCACACTATGCTGTTAACGATCTCTAATTCTGAACCTGTAAGTATCGAATATTTATTACTAACCGTTTTCATGCGGCTACCCTTAACTCATTATTATCATCACCACCACACTAGTTTCCACATGCTCATACATACATCACGAAGTCAAAGAAAAGTTCTCATCAAAGATCAAAGTAAAGAAATGTTCAAAAAAAAAAAGAGGATTCTACGGTATTTGAAAGAATCTACAAAATAAAATGACAAAGATCAGTGTGAAAGAACGGGAATAGCAAATGTATGTATCTCAAAGACTAAAGACGTATGAGCATGTTGGAAAGGCGTATGACCATCAAAGATAAAGAAGTGACGAAAGGCAGATGACATCATAATTTAATCACAACCACAACAAAAAGAGCAAAGAACAAAGAAAAATCATTTATCTAAGATCACAAAGCATGAAGGAACAAAGATTAAAGACTATTCTACAATGACAAACAAAGTTCAAAGAGAAAGAAGACAAAGACCTAATCACGTGGAGCATCATACGAATGACCACCCCTTAGGGGGAGATTGTTAGCATCAAAGAAATATAAAAAAGAAGTGATAGGTCATTCTCATATGTAGTATGTTGTGTCGTGTGTAAGAAATAGTTATAAGAATAGATATTGGGCTTTGGACTTGTTAATCTAATATGTTAAGTGTTATGCTACAAAGGCCTTGTAATGTTTATGTAAACCAAGTCCAAGCCCAAGCCCTTAGAAAAGCCTCTTAGGGCATCAAGTATCCAACTTATAAACACCTCAAAGGCTCATTTGACGTGTGTGCTTGAGTGTGTATTGTGTGTGTTTCTCTCATTAATATAAGCTTCCTTTTTATCTTATTCTCTCTATATCATACGCCACATATATATCATTAAGTCGCCATCTTTACTTCACATTGTGCTAATATTAGTGATAAAGTTGTTAGATCTAAGGTCCTACAACAAATAATCAAAATCTTTTACCATGGACTTGACGAGAGTACTCAAGAAGCCTTAAATGCTGCTGTAGGAGGAATTTTCCTGTACAAAACTCCAAATCAAACCTACCAATTACTTAAAGACAAAGTCTTACTCAAACATGATTGGGCTAAAAATCAAAAACAAAAAAATCGCTCTTCGCAAAACTGTTGCTTTCACCGATGAAGGCAGTAGTATTTCTGACACTGACAAAATTATGGCCCGAATGGATGCCATGACCATCAAAATGGATGCTCAGTATAAAGAAATGAAAGAGAAACGTGAATCTTGCAACAATTGTGGTGGAAATCATTCAACCGCAAATTGCAATGATGATGACACACCTATGTCTCGAGAAGAAGAAGCGAAATTGATGCAAACATTTAGACGATCTCATTTTTACAATGATTATCGTAATAGAGATAATGACAAATGGCGTTCTAACGATAGATCTGATTATAATCGTGATCAACCTCGATCATACCCAGAGGAAAAACCCGACATTCAAAAACAATTAAGTGAATTCACTAAATCACAACAATCCACGAACATGTTCGTCAAAAACACTTTCAATGAACTCAAAGACAAACTTGAATCCACCACAAGAAACCACCAAGCTTCTATCCAAAATCTGGAAGAAAAATTTGACAGATTTGCCGAAAAACAAGCTAATCGTTCTCCTGGATCCCTTCCAAGTAACACTACACCTAATCCAAGAGGTAGTACCTCAAGACCTTATCAACCACCTCCAGCTTGCCATGAGCATGTGAATGCCATAACAACAAGACATGGTACTTCATATGAACCTCCCCCTAATCCTAGTCAAACACAACCTGCTGTCGAACTTGATAGTGAGGAAGAAGATGAACCATCACCTCAGAAAAAATCAAAAACAAAAGAAATTCCAGATACACTTGTTCTTAACCCACATAAAGCAAAAATTCCATACCCTCAACGTCTCAGAAAAGAAAAAATGGAAGCACAATATGGGAAGTTCCTAGATATGATTCGTGCCGTTCGAATCAATGTTCCATTGATCGATGTCATTGCCGGAATGCCAAATTATGGCAAATTCCTAAAAGAATTTGTGAGTAACAAAAATAAACTAGAACAAATATCCGTAGCCTTTTTAAGCGATGAATCATCAGCAATAATCTAAAATAAAGTTCCACCAAAATTAAGAGATCCCGGAAGTTTTCGAATTCCGTGCAATTTTGGCAAAACATTCTCTTGCAATGCCTTGGCCGATCTTGGCGCAAGTATCAATCTTATGCCATATTCTCTTTATGCCAAACTCTCTCTAGAAACTCTTAAGCCTACCAAGATGAGTGTTCGATTAGCAGATCGTCTTTTCAATATCCTGTTGGGATAGCAGAAAATATGCTAGTCGAAGTTGGTAAATTCACCTTTTCCCGTTGACTTTGTTATCTTAGAAATGGAGGAAGACAACAAAGTTCCTCTAATTGTAGGAATCATCATGACTTGTCAATGAAGCCGACACGGGGCTAGAGTCATCACATCAAGTATTGGGCACGTGGGTGAGTGAACTCTAGTTGTGCTTGAGTTGCGATCCGCTCCGGTCAAGTCGAACCTTGCCAATTAGCTTCTGAAGATTGGATTCTCACTACCAGTCTAAGTGGGAATTCTTCTAAGAAAGCCCCTTCTTCTAGTCTTTATCTTGAATCTTTCTTATTGTCTTTCCCTTTCATCTTGATATAAACTCTGACATTAACAAAGCATCGGGCGGGGAAACTTTCAATATTATGATGAAAGAGACTCAATTTTTGCACACAGCTGACGCAATAATTCGAGTCAACCAAAAGAAACTAAATCTCAGAGTTGGAGAAGAAAGAATGTTTTTTCAATCAATTCAGCCATGAAACATTCCTACTCTAATGACGACACATGTTTTAGCATAGATGTTATTGGTGAAATTCTTGAAGAGGATTTCGACAACTTGCTAAACAAAGGAATGTAAATTCTTCATATTATTCAAGGAACGATTCTTGAAGAAAAACTCTATGCTGAGTTTGAAGAATTCGTAGCCATGAATATCGAAGAAATCGAAATTGATGATGAAGAAGAAATCATTTTCGAAAGAATCACTTTCAATACAGAATACAAAATAAAGAAATCTCTCAAAGAACCACCAACTGATCTTGAACTCAAATCTCTTCCTAAACATCTCGAGTATGCTTTTCTAGAAGGAACATCCTTACTCCCGGTTATTATATCTTCCGAACTTTCAGAAAAGAATAAAGCAGATTTGCTCACCGTTCTTAAAAATCATAAACGAGCTTTTGCTTAGAAAACTTCAGACATTCCTGGAATCTGTCCTTCATTTTGCAAATACAAAATACAAATGTTGGAGGATAAGAAACCAATAGTTCTAAAACAAAGAAGATTAAATCCTAATATGCAAGAAGTAGTAAACAAAAAAGTAACCAAACTCCTCGATGCCGGAATAATTTACCCCATCGTTGACAGCCCATGGGTTAGTCCTATTCATTGTGTACCAAAGAAAGGTGGTATCACCATGGTCACAAATTAAAATGACGAGTTAGTTTCCACTAGAACTATCACTTGTTGGAGAGTTTGTAATTACTATCGAAAACTCAACGAGGCTACAGCTAAAGATCACTTTCCTCTACCCTTCATGGATCAAATGTTGGAAAGACTAGCAGAAAATGAATACTTTTGTTTTCTCGATGGTTTTTTGGATACTTTCAAATTCCTATCGATCCTCTAGATCAAGAAAACACAACATTCACATGCCCTTTTGGAACATATGCTTACAGATGAATGCCTTTCGGCTTGTGTAATGCACCAGCTACATTCCAAAGATGCATGATTGCCATATTTCATGACATGATCGAAGAATCTATGGAAGTTTTCGTGGACGATTTCTCTGTCTTTGGAAATTCATTCAAAAGTTGTCTGATCAATCTAAGTAAAATGCATAAAAGATGTGAAGAGGCCAATCTAGTCCTTAATTAGGAAAAATGCCACTTCATGGATAAAGAAGGTATTGTGCTCGAACACAAAGTGTCTGGAGCAGGATTAGAAGTTGACAAAGCAAAAGTTGGAGTCATTGCAAAACTTTCACACCCTACTAATATCAAAGGTATTAGAAGTTTTCTTGGACATGCCGGTTTTTACCGAAGATTCATAAAAGATTTCTTCAAGATAACTAAACCTCTCACAAAAATCCTTGAAAAAAATGTACCTTTCGAATTCAATAAAGAATGTGTTAAATCATTTGAAACATTAAAAGAAAAGCTTACGTGCATACCGGTACTAGCAAGCCTAGATTGGAATCTTCCATTCGAGCTAATGTGTGATGCAAGTGAAAGCGCCGTTGGAGCCGTACTTGGCCAACGAAAAGAAAAACATTTTCATCCAATCTATTTTGCAAGCAAAACATTGAATGCAGCCCAACAAAATTACACGATAACAGAAACAGAATTAATGGATGTAATATTTGCATTCGATAATTTCCGATCATTTCTCGTTCTGTCCAAAACTGTTGTCTTCACGGATCATGCAGCCTTAAAATATTTCTTTAAATAACTAGATGCCAAACCTCGTCTCATACGATGGGTTTTGCTCTTACAAGAATTCGATATTGAGATAAAAGACAAAAAAGGTGTTGATAATGTTGCAGCAGATCGCCTATCTAGGATTGAGAAACATGATGGTGATGATGAAGAACTTGAAATAAACGATTACTTTTTAGAAGAAATTCTGATGAAAATAAATTATGATAATGAACCTTGGTTTGCTGATTTTGCAAATTACCTGGTTGGAAAAATTCTAGGAAAAAATATGACATACCAACAAAAGAAAAAATTCTTTTCTGATCTAAAAAACTTCTTTCAGGAAGAGCCACATCTTTTTAAGAATGTCCTGATGGGATCATAAGAAGATGTGTGGCAGGACCTGAAACCCGAACCATTCTAGATGCATGTCATCATGGACCAACCGGAGGACATTATGGACCATCCGTCACGGCCAGAAAATTCTTAGAATCTGGTTTCTATTCGCCAACAATATTTAGAGAAGCTCATACCTTAGTTCGCCTTTGCGAAGCATGCCAAAAAATTAGAAATATATCAAAACGAGACGAAATGCCTTTAAACTATATCCAAGTATGTGAAATATTTGATGTATGGGGAATAGATTTTATGGGTCCTTTCCCAAAATCCCATAAGTTCGAATAAATATTGGGCTACCATCGATTATGTCTCAAAATGGGCAGAAGCCCAAGCTCTTCAAACAAATGATGCAAAAGTCATTCTAACATTCCTTAAGAAACTCTTTTGTCATTTTGGAATCCCAAAAGCATTGATTAGCGACAGAGGAACACATTTCTATAATCATATGATGGAAAAAGCAATGAAGAAGTATGGTGTAAACCATCGCTTTTCTACCTAATATCATCCTTAAACTTTTGGTCAAGTGGAAAACACAAACAGAGCTTTAAAAAGAATCCTTGAAAAGACTGTAAAAGACAATCCTGCTCTTTGGTCTAAAAAATTGGATGACGCTCTATGGGCTTTCCGCACAGCTTACAAAACACCTACTGGAACAACACCTTATAAACTCATATATGGCAAAGCTTGTCATTTACCGCTCGAAATTGAACATCGTGCATATTGGGCACTTAAGAATTGTAACACCGACTTGATAGCCGCTGGAGAAAAACGTATGTTTAAACTCCATGAGTTAGACAAATTTCATATACATGCTTATGAGAACTCTATGTTATACAAAGAAAGAACCAAAATCTGACGTGATAGAAAGTTAAAAATACGTAAGGAATTCAACAAAGGAGAAAAAGTACCCCTATTTTACTCAAAATATAAATTCAAGCAACCAAAATTAAAATCCTGTTGCTTGGACCTTATATGGTAAAACATCAATATCCATCCGGATATGTTGAACTATATTGAAAAGATGGTAAAAAGTTTATAGTCAATGGTCACAGACTTAAGTTATATCACGAAGAAGAAAGTTTCAATGATCGAAGGGAGGAACTGACTCCTTTCTTTCCCAAAGCCTAAAACCACTCCGTCCTTGTGAGTCTAGCTAGAGACTTCTAGAAAAACAAGCGCTTCTCGGGAGGCAACCCGTGATTTCAACATTTTTCACCACACTTTAATTTAAGTGTGGAGGTATTCCATGTGGTTAAAAAAAGTATTTTTGTGTGTTTGTTTATTTTTGCAGGTTTTTTATGAGATTCTATGGATGCTTGCAGAAGAGTCTCTTATATCAACTTCCATCGATAGCCCCGGGAAGTTTCGATCCTCTTTCTTGATTATTCTATTTTTATTATTTTTCAATCTTTCACATTAGGGACAATGTTCAACTTAAGTTTAGAGAGAGGACAAATAGGATAAGTCGAGCGTATTCCACATTATTGCTTGCTCCATAAATTTTCAAATTTTAGGTTCTATATTAGAATTTTTGATAAAAAATGCAAGGCATATCGATACATATCTAGCACATGCAAAATTCTCACTAAATTGTGAGAATATTCTTAGCCTTTATATGAAGTGTGTAGCATTTTTGCACTTCCTGTTTCATGATATATGAGTGTGCCGGTAATTCATTTTAACTCTAAAACTTGTGCATGTATATCGTTTACTAAATCGCAGTGAGATTAATTTATCGACGAATATAGATGATAAAAAGGCAAGATATCCACCCAAATCAACCCTTATCCTTATCTCATATCACATTTATCCAAATACACCACAAGTCAGCCGAATAAGAATATCAAAGAAACATCTTGCTAAATTCCTTCTATTTGCTAGTCGCTAGTATGAAAAAGAAAAAAAAAAGAAAAAAAAAAGTGAATAAAGACAAGAAAAATATATGCCTAGAAAAAAGTAAAGTGAAAGTATGATTGTGGCTAGCGATAGTATGGTTTAGTGAATCAATATGGCTGTTATATCTCTCAAAACAACACAAGTTATCCCCTACCTCCAAAACAAAATAGTCTTATTTTGCCTTCTTTTGATATATTTGTCTGGTGCTCACGCCGCAACGATTATGTTTACGTATCTTGTACAAGCCTATGGTAGTTTTCTTGATTTATGTTTGTGCAAATTGAGTGTTCCCACATAATCACCCTATTGAGCGAAATTGTGTAAATCTAAATAAATCATATGTGAGGTGATCAAGTATGTATTGATGCCATATATATAAAATGTCTTTGTCTCTAATAAATAAATCTCCTTCAAAATATAATCTTACATATCTTATTGTCCGTTTACATTGCTTGGGGGAAAGCAATAGCTAAGTGTGGAGGGATTTGATGACGCTCGAATTATACATATTTTATATAGGGTTATTTGTTAGTTTCTCTATGATTTATAAGGACTTTCGGTACTTAATTGCATGAAAATATAATTCAGGTCCGATAGACAAAGAACTTCAAGAATCAAGGCAAAGTGTTCACTTCCAAGATAATCTTATATTAGAGCCTGTCCAAGTTAAAAGAGCGCCGAGCTTATATCCAAAGTGCGCCGGTTACGGGGACGTATGTAGTCCTACACAAATCTAAGTCAGCCAAGTCAAGAGCGGAGATCTTATCTTTAAAGTGCGTCGGACTTCAGCTCCATTAATGATACTTTGGTGCCAAGTAATCTATTGAAGTCCGCCAATTTTTATCTCTATGATCGCCGGTATTCAGTGTGAAGCCCGCCGACCTTTCTTCAAGAGCGGCGTACTTCAGTGCCTCGCCAGTCAATTCTTGCCTATAAATAGAGCCCCAATTCGCCTCATTTCAACACACCACTCATCCCAACAACCAACAAAGCTCTGATATCTATTTCCTCTTGAATTCCAATCATTAGAGTGAGAGAAATAAAGTCAAAGTTCTAAAAGTCTTAAAATAATCTCTAGATATTAATTGTAGCGATTGCTAGTGACGATAGCTTCTTCATTACATTCATTCAGAAGTAAGTTGATCATTTCATACGAAAATACCACTGTAAGCATGATTACTAAAGCCATGTTAGGCTAAACTCCTTATGGTTGATTGGGTATGTTAATATAATAAAATGTTTGGTTGTGGTTATGATCTCTTGTTGATTTCTTGTTTATGTTAAGACCTTGTTGTGTTCTAAACTTATCACCATTGTTTATCTCTTTGATTATAATTGCTAATTAGAAAGGGCCGAAAGATTCAAATAGTATTTTATGGTTTTCAACATATGTCTATGTGTGTTGATCAATTGAAGGAGAAGTCACTTTCCTTATAGTATAAACATTAGAGTTTTAAACATTGCAACTAGTTCTTATACTTGTTAACACTTGTTTAAGGATTAGCAAACATAAATCTTGAATCACAACTGTTAACTTATGAAACGTTATTTTGATGAAAACAACTAATCATTTGTTGAACTTACTTAACCTCTGAGATCATTATCATATACCATCACTAAGCTATAGCAACTATCAAAGTAATCATATTTGTCCCATACTTGAATTTCACATTAAACATTTTCATAAGCTTTCTAAGTCATCTTGATTAGTTAATTGATATCTAAGAGCAATCTCAGTCCCTATGGAACGACCTGGTCTTACCAAAACTCTTTACTATAAACGAGGGCTATACTTTTACCCATGTGTTTTGTTGATGAGATGAAAAGTGTTATGCTTTTAGGGGGTCATTTAAGCCCTAATTCGTATAAATGTGATCAAATATTGCCCTAAATCGTTCCTTTTGTCATTTTAGGTACTTTTGAGAGGAATTCTGGAAAACATGCATATTTGGACGTTTTTGGAGCATAAAAGTGAAGAAAACGACAAAGTCTTAAAGAAGCAGGATTTTACAACCTGACGGCGTCAGAAGTCACTAGGTGACGCCGTCAGCAAGGATGACAAAAGAGTGGAATTCAATTATCAAATGACGGGCCAGAAAGATTTCAAGAATTTACACCTGACGCAGTTAGGTGTTAAAAGGTGTAGGCCGTCAGGAACAAAGTTAAAGAGAGACGGCCCAGAAGGTTTTACAGGCTGACCACGTCCCAAATGGATCTAGGCCATCCGAGAACCCTAATGGCGGCGAGCTGATGGCGTCAGACCCTATAAGCTGACGCCGTCCGAACTTAAAATCTATATATAGTTTTCTATTTTTCATTCATTAGGTGTGGAACTTTGTGGAGAACTTTTAAGGAAAACCCTAAAGACGAATTTTCTGTGACTTTTAGGGTTTCCAACCCTTGGAACCCTAGTGCTTAATTAAAGATAAGTCTTCACTTTAATTCAATCAATATGTCTATGTGTTGGTTGTCTATCTATCTTGCTTGTCTTTCAATTAACATGAGTAGCTAAATTCTCTAGTGTTTGCTTAGATCTAATGAAACCTAACTATTAATTATTGGTTGATTGGTGTGTGTTGTTGTTTGTTGGGATGATTGTTTCATCCATGTTAGGCTCAAGAAAACTGGCCAACCTCCTTTATGGTAACGTGCTTGAACGTCTTGGGAAACATGTAGTCGAGGCATACTAGGCTATTAAGGTAGTATTTAACGAATGAGCCACTGTTTACAACCCCTATATGGTTGTGCCGTGCATGGCATAGGGCGAGATAAGAGCTCATAGAATTGGAGAGATATGTATGCCACTCCATGAGTTATTAGGAATACACCCTTCATCCACACAAGTAACACACATATCAATTAACCGGTAAAAGATAGTTAGGGAGTAATGAAATCTAAGTAAACACAATTTTCTCCATATTGTTTTCACAACCACAATAGTTTAGATATTTATTTATTTTAATTTGCATAAGTAGTAAACTTGGGTTAGTTGATTAACAACTAACCCCGACCTTCTTCCAAAACCGAGATTTTAATTGCTTTCTAAAAAATATAAAAATACAAAAAGAATCTTCCTTCCACCCTTAGACCTATTAGATTAGCTATTCTATCCTAACGAACACTATTCCCTGTGAGAGAACGATCAATCCCCCGTACTTACCACTATCCTATACTACATCGGTCAGGTACACTGCCTGGTGGGGTTGTAAGCCTCTTGAGATCCCTCGAGAGGTAAAACCTGTTGTAAGGTCACAAAACCACGCATCAAGTCTTTAGGTCTACTCACTAGAATCCTTTCTAGTGAGATTTTTATTTTCTTTTTCTAGGATTTCTTTAGTCTATCTTTTTCTTCGTGTTTTTGTTCGTAATCTTTACCATCCGCCATCATGGAAGGTGGTAACATCCTTGATCCCAATAACCCAATTCAACCAAACCACCCACCACAACCAAACCAACCTCTTAGACCCCGTACCTTAGGAGAGTATTCCCGACCTAGCCACCTTGGCTATCGAAACACCATTGAGCTCACTCAAGGAGCCAATGTCACTCCCTTGCGATCCGACACCATCCGGTTGGTGCAAAGCGGATGCGCATTCCATGGACTTCGTTCCGAAGATCCAAACCAACATCTCAAGGATTTCCTCAAAATCGTAGATTCCATAGACCTTGATGTTGCAACTCGAGAGACGACCCGATTGCGTCTCTTCCAATTCTCTCTACGGGACCAAGCTAGTCAATGGCTTGAGCGACTTCCCGCAGGATCCATCACCTCTTGGGACGATCTCACAACTCGTTTCCTTGCTCAATTTTTCCCACCGGGGAGAACTACCAAGCTAAGGAATGATATCTTGGCGTTCCAACAACGCCAAGGCGAAACCCTCTACGAGGCATGGACTCGATTCAAGGACTTACTCTAAAAAGTCCCTCATCATGGTATAGACCTTTGGCTCCAAGTCCAAATCTTCTATGACCACATCAATCTCCACACGAGGCAAACCATTGACCAAGCGGCCGGTGGCAAGCTACGAGATCTAAGTGCGGAACAATCATGGGATCTCCTAGAAGACCTTGCTCTATATGACAACGAAAGTTGGAATGATCCCCGTGATTTGAATAAAACGGTCAAGGCAATATCTTTGCCTTCAAATAATTCAAGCACTTCCGACCGTAGGATCATAGAACTTGAAGACCAAGTCAAGTTTCTCATGAAATCCTACGAAGCTCCTAAACCTTCAAGCCAAGTGAACAAAATCACTTCTTCGTGCTAATTATGTAGTGGTCCCCACGACACTCGTGATTGCATGGAACTCCCCGAACAAGCTTTTGCGGACTACGAATCCACGCGTACCGACGGAGCGGGAGATAAGTGGTACACTTTCAAACCCGAGCCAAACCCCTACGGAGATTCATACAACCCCTCATGGAAAAATCACCCCAACCATAGGTGGAAGCCAAACCAAAACGCACCCCAAAACAATTCTTCCAACCCACCTAACCGGTTTCAACCCAACGGTAACTCCTCAAACCGTACCTTCAACAACAATCCTTCCAACAACTATGGTAGTACCAACAATTTTGAAGGATTGACGTCAAATTTTATGGCATCTCAAGAAGCTCGTATAGCTAAATTCACATCCGAATTTAATCAACAACAAGTAGAGATGACCAACAAAATTGACAACTTGTTGAAGGCTCTCAACAACCAAGTGCTATCACCTCCACATAAAGACGCTAGGAACACTAATAGCGGACCCCAAGTCAAAGACCCTTCTTCATCCAAACATGTCCACTTCGTCAATGTTGTGACCATTAGACCAATTGATAGGAGTGAGAATGATAACGAATCAAAGGATGATGTTAAGGAAATAGAGGATGATAGGAAGATAGAAGAAGTAGTAGAAGAGGAAGACTTCTTCAATAAGTTACCAACTAGGGAGGAGCGAGCATATCATAAGAACTTATTCAATGACTCCGAGAACTCATACCTCCTAGGTAACCCGATCATCAAAGTGGGAGATCCTTCTAATCTCAATATACCATGCAACATCGGACATTTGCATATATGGAAAGCTTACATCGACTCTAGATCACCCATCAACATCATGACTAGAGCCCAATACAACTTAATAATGAAAAGTCAACTAGGGTACAGAGTGTTCCCCGATAAGGGATGGATTAATAATTTCACAGGAAGAGTTAAGGGACTACCAGTTTATGTAGGGAATTTTACCTATGTCACCGACTTTGTGATTGTAGAAGATATACGCCCAATAGTAGATGCAAGTTTGACCCAAGTAGTTTTAGGCAAGCCATTTATCGAGGTCTCTAGAATTACTCATGAACCTTCCTTAGGGATAGTCACATTTAAGGATGAGAGCGATGAGGTGAACTGCCAAATGCCGTAAGATAGAGCAATACCAACACTTGTCAAACGTTGAGAAGGAGCTCAAACAAGCGGTTTACTATAGGAATGATGAGGATAGACGTAGGGGAGTAGACTATGTCATGAAAAGGATTTTCGGTTTCTAAAAGGATTGTCTGAACTTAGGGCCCGAATACAAAACCAGAAAAGAGGATGACTTAGGAACCGAGACCAACGGCGAAGTCACGTAACGTACGGTGACTTTGAGTCTAGCTACAAGACTCGTTAATAAAGAAAAGCGCTTCTTGGGAGGCAACCCATGTTCTGTTTGTTTTTGTGTGTTTATTTGATTTTATTTGTTTCCGTATGTAAGTTATATTTCTTGTTAATAATTCATGCTTCAAACCAAATTGTGAAAATGCTTTATTTTGTTTTTAACTTCGTCTTAACTACATATAAAGGTATTTTGCAAAAGCTAAGTGTAAGGGAAATCTAAATCGGTTTTATAGAACGAATGAACATGAATCATAACAATGAAATTAGCATACATATTAGTATTTCCCTATGCATGCACGGCAAAACCCCATAGGGGTTGTAGAACAGTGGCTCATGCGTTAAATACTACCTTAATATCCTGAGTATGCCTCGACTATATGTTCCCAAGATCGTTCAAGACACGTACCACATAAAGGAGTTGCCAGTTTTCTTGAGCCTAACATCGATGAAACAATCATCCAAAAAAACAACACGACACAATCAACCAATAATTAATAGTTATGTTCATTAGATCTAAGCAAACACTACTTAGAGAATTAGCTACTCATGTTAATTGAAAGACAAGAAGAAGATAGACAACCAAACACATATACATATATGATTGAATTAAGAGTGAAACTTATCTTTAAATTAAGCACTAGTGGTCCAGAGGGTTTAACCCTAAGTCACAGAAAATCGTCTTTAGGTTCCCTAAAATTCCCACCAAGGAGTTGCCATCACCTTAATGAATGAAAAATAAAAACTATATTATAGATTTTAAGTGGACGCTTCAGCTTATATGGGGTCTTGACGCCGTCAGCTCGCCGCCATTAGGGTTCTCGGATGCCTAGATCCATATTGGGGACGTGGTCAGCATTGTAAACCTTCTGGCCGTCCTCTTCGTATTTTTGCCTTGACGCCTACACCTTTAACACCTGACGCGTCAGGTGTAAAATCTTGAAATCTTTCTGGCCGTCAGTTTTGATAATTGAATTCCACTCTTTTGTCAATCCTTCGCTGACGCGTCACCTAGTGAGCTTCTGACCACGTCAGGTTGTAAATCCTGCTTCTTAAGACTTTGTCGTTTTCTTCACTTTATGCTCCAAAAACGTCAAATGTGCATGTTTTCCAGGAATTCCTCCCAAAATACTAAAATGACCAAAAGAACGATTTAGGCAATATTGATCACATTTATACGAATTAGGCTTACCATGACCCCATCTCTCTC
>LBNU01026711.1:19500-49050 GCA_014162995.1 Artemisia annua | reverse complement strand
GAGCGACATGTCGCTTGGGTCCTTTCCCCAGTGACATGTACGCTGGGACATGGTTCGCTGGGGAAGCCTCGACAGGGATTGATCCCATCCGATAATCCCCGGCGACGATGTGGGGTCCACACTCTTTTCAGTCAAAGAAGCAGTCCACGGGTGCATGGGTCTTCCCCAGCGACATGTGCTGGAGAATATTTCGGGTTAAGCAAAAGTATAAAATTCCTCCGTCCGCATACATGTTTTATGAGGACGCATGTAATATTATGATTCTTATTTCCCCAGCGACATGTCAGTCTGTGTGGATACTTAGACTGTAAATGATTGAACTCTATGTAATGTCAAAAATCGTACATATGTATATAATGTAGTGCATCAGCTTATCCCGGCTCGCACTAATGTCTCGCTTGTTATTTTTCCTGCTTATACGTTGAACAAGTAACGAATAAGCATAGTATCCCCCCGGCGACATGTCGGCCTTGGGCAAACATGTTTTTTCGTTGATTGGTCACGTTTAGTGGACTATCCCCGGCGACAAGTCGTGGGGAAAACCTAAAAAAATATTGTGGGAGATCAGATGAAGTTGTCGAAAGTGTATAATATCAGGATCGCCCTCATACCCGATGACACCCGTCGAAAACTTTTATGATTACATGTTCGACGATCCTTCCGGTGGGGGAAAGGCCCGTATTTTCGATGGGGAAAGGGGTAAACGTTGTAGTGCATCATCTTGTCATCTTTGTTTATAGATGGTGATCGAGTTTAAGCTTTATTAAACTAAATCTACATGAGTGATTATAGATAGAAACAACTTAACACTTTTGTCTTGAGTTAGTAATAATTTATGAGTTGTTAAGAGTTATGATTAGAGTATAATTCTTTTATTTGATAAGTTTTTCATTTCGTCACTTGTTAGTCCGTCTTAATGATGTACTTGGAGCCACCAATATAAAAAGGACACCCAAACATGCAAACCATGTTACGTCACTTGTCATGTTCTAACTGGAAAACCAAAAGTAACATTTTTTGACTTATATATTATTTACCACACAACAAATTTATTATAGATATATTGCATTGAATAAATTAAATCATATCATATACCCTGTATGACAATATGCTACAAATTCAATTACAAGTAGTGTAAGCGCGCGGGCTTAATTATTTTGTTGATCATCTGGTCTGTAAAGCTTCAACCAACGGTTATTCAAAGCTTGTACTGGCCTCGCATTAGCTTCCGCTTCCTGTTACATCAACACGTAAGATTACTATGCATGTTGTATTCTATAAATAGTTCGTATTGAAAATAAACTGGGTAGAAGCTTACGTCATGGACAGCGTCACGGATTGCATATAGTTGTTCTCGTGAAACCGTTCTCACCTAATATAAATTGAAATATAAAAGGTGTTAATCTCACATATGTTGAGATGCAAACACATATAATGTTATAGAGACAGTAAAAAGATTAACATACCTTGTTAACAATGGTCCAAATAACATTTTGGGTACATGGGGGAGTTGTAAGTGAACCAATATACCGATAATATTTTCTGCTTCCGACTTTTATTTTTCGTGGATCAATTACTCCCACATTTTTTTCGACATCTTCTGTTGAAGCCAATGCTTTGAAATATGGTTCCATCTGATAACTGTTGGTCCCTTTTACCCAGTTAAGTTAACTATTAAGTTAATCTAACCGTGCATTATGGTATAATGATGTAGTGAGGTTCTTTGATAAAACAAGATATAAGAATTCCTTATTATCAATTGTGCAGTTGCATTGGTTATGAAGAAAGTTCAATGGGTGATTTACAGGATAAAAAAAAAGTCATGTCTTACCTAAGTCCATATTACAACAATAATAGACACCAAAATTGTGTGCAAACTTATCTTGTCATTTGCATATATAATTTCCACCTTTTTTAGCAAGTCCTCAAGTTTATACTCCATCAATTCATACCCAAACCATAACACTGCCTAATGTGTGTTTAAGCTACCCTATTTTCCTCTTGTTCTTGTTGGCTTGCAGTTGTCTTATTGCAACACATTATATTACAGGCAAAACACACCTAAATTGATGTTAAGATAGCAGCAAACATCATAAACTTGGACTCCACTGATTTGAAGAATGTCCAAACATACTAACTTCCATCTGCATAAACGTACATAACACGAAATATTATAGCAACCACTAAAAAATTACTTTAGGTTAAGATGCTTTTTGGGCCGCGAAGCTAAAAGTAGTTAGGTCACTCTAACAGTAGTTGAAATTAGCGTTACCCAGCCGGTTGCCCAATTATAGTTAGATTTGTTTAAGGAGACTAATCTTTCATTACATATATCTGTTATTGGATGGTAACGTTCTTGCAGCTTTTCAATAAGCATTAATAGAACTTAAAAATACCAAGCTTAAGTGGAGAACTATAATTTGGCTTATAGCTTCAAAAAAGGATTTCAATAATACGCTCAAGTAGCATCATATTCATACTTAAATTACGGACAAAACACATGATATTCCTTAGCCAGGTTTCTGCAATTTTCTATTTTATCAATTAGTTATTACCTGGTAATCGCAAATCTTCATCCTTTTTGAATCGATAGGCGCTCACACACATCATTTTCTGTTCGAGACAATCAATTTTGAATTCGCCAAGGCTTGGACGTTTATTAGTACAATTGTAACAAAATCAATAGCTTACCGGATAATTGACGCATTGTCTCATTCTTTCTTTCATATATTATATGGAACATGTTTACGTTATCGGTTTTCTTATCTTCTCCTTTTGCTACTCAAGACAATCAATTTTGGAGACCCCAAGTTTGGACGTTTGTTAGTGTAATTGTAACATAAGCAATTTCTTATCTTATAATTGACGCATTGTCTCATTCTTTGTTTTATATTTTAAATGGAACAAATTTATGTTATTACTATTCTTATCATCTCATTTCACTATTTCTTTAAAAAATTACCCGGTGTTAACGGGTCTTCTAAGCTAGTATATATATATATACTAGGGTGTATGACTTGCTATGTAAGGATGTTATTTTCTCTATAGAAGTATAGGTAACGCTTCATCAAATGAAGAAAACAAGTTCCTGAACTAAAAAATAAATGGCAAAGTCAATATCGCCAACCCTTAACGATTTTTCTAAATATAAAAAACACAAAAAACATGCTAGCTATTGTTTTATGATTATTTAACATGTAAATAACAAAAAATACTAATCAACCAATCAAGCTTGGCATCAATTCAAAGTCCATGACATAACCAAACTAACAAAGTAAGTGAACTTTTTTATGCAGTGGTACTCAAGTTAGGTGCAAAGATGCACTCTCATTACCAACAGCTGCCTAGCTTGTGTTTTTGTGTGTAGTGTGCGTTAATTAAAAAATAAATATGTTTAAATGGCGAGCGATAACTAAAATAGGTTTGATCGATGAGTGAGTGAGAAGGAGATAATGAAGCAAACCAAGTGCCTTTCCAAAAGAAAAAAATAAATAAAAAATGAAGCAAACCAAGAGACGGGTGAGAATTACATAAAGGCCTAATAACATAATAAAACATCATACTTGTCAAAAAAAAACTGTTATGAGTAGCGTACTTTTTTTTTCCTTGTTAGTGGGTCAAAGTCGAGTATATTGTCCATAAGCGAGTATTTTTCGACCCCCTCATCCGATTACCGGTCATTTCAAGCTTTTTGCTTTCCATTTTTTACCAACAACTTGTTTTTGCTTCAGTGGAGCTATAATACAGAAATGACATAAGAAAATAGACAACATGAGCTAGAGAAATGGGTCAATTTTTTAGTGGAGCTGAAATTTGTTTCTTGCAAGAGTTTTCATAGCTTATGGAGATCTTAGCTTTACATTTTCATCTGTCGTCATCACCTTCATTAGGATCGTTTTTATCCTGGTATCCACATTTTTCAGCAGGCCTTTATAAAATATAATGCAAATTTGACTTGTTGACTCCAAATTACCCTCCCACCTTTATTGTGGTCCAATTCTTCCATATCCATCTCACACCGAACAATACCAATCATCATTTCTTCCACTTTAGTTGTCAAAAGATCTTGAACTTCCATAGATACACCCTCCTCCATAAACACATAAACACATAAACACCTCCATCACATCAGACGGCCACACCCACACCTCGAATCCGCCAACACCCATCGTCGTCTACCACCACCCACTGCTGTCATCACCATCCGCAACCACCACCGTTTGCTAATACAAAAACATAAATCCAACTTATTATCACTTAATCCATCACATCAGACAATCCGACACAACAATAACCAAAACCCCATTCAAATCCATATCCAAAACAATAACAACAAAATGATATCCCACCTCTAAGCCTACTGCCGAGAACAAAACAACCAAACGGACCAACAAAATCTCCAAACCAACAATAGTATCAAGAAACAAACCAACATAGGGTTTCGTTTAAATAGTTGATATAACTGGTAATGCTAATTAATTTAAGATTCATTTTATTTATCAATAAGCTTAGACTATTTTCACATGCTTATATATTCAAACTGTAAATATATGGAGTATATATTTTTTTTGGAGTACATGCATGTTTGTCATGATGAAAATGAACAACTTTTATATAAACTTCGATGATCATATCGATATTGGTAGATGTATACAAGATAACAGTCAAGGATTCATATCGACTTTTCTTCCTTGTGATCCTATATCGTTATTATCCTTCTCTGCTAAGAGAAGTTATCGACTGTAGTTTCACGTGTGTAGAGATTCGATTATCACTTTGGATTTCGCTTTGGTTTCTTGTCCTGTGTCGACTGGTGTTTGATTCAATGAGGGTCGACTTAGGGTTTCGTTCCTCTTGATCGGTCAATCTACTGGTTGTTGGTTTTATTAGGGTTTTTTCCATTACTTTTAGTTTTGTTTTTGTTAGGGTTTTCTGTTCCGTGTTCATTGGCTATGGAGAAAGTCGACCGTGATCCATCCATGGCTGCTAAGGCTAATTCACAAGGTTCTAATGCTAATCAAGATGCTATAACGCCTGATATAGGGCTGTCTCAACAACCTATGCAAGCTGTTATTGGGAGTGTCACTCAGGATGCTAATGGTAAGTCTTTTGCTCATAGTGGTTCTAAAAAAGCACCTACATTGTCATATGCTTCGTTGTTTCAAACAAANAATAACCAAAACCCCATTCAAATCCATATCCAAAACAATAACAACAAAATGATATCCCACCTCTAAGCCTACTGCCGAGAACAAAACAACCAAACGGAACAACAAAATCTCCAAACCAACAATAGTATCAAGAAACAAACCAACATAGGGTTTCGTTTAAATAGTTGATATAACTGGTAATGCTAATTAATTTAAGATTCATTTTATTTATCAATAAGCTTAGACTATTTTCACATGCTTGTATATTCAAACTGTAAATATATGGAGTATATATTTTTTTTGGAGTACATGCATGTTTGTTATGATCAGAAAATGAACAACTTTTATATAAACTTCGATGATCATATCGATATTGGTAGATGTATACAAGATAACAGTCAAGGATTCATATCAAGTTGGTTTTCGTTTTCCACTATAGCATTACAATAATTGGTCGATGTCGTTTTATTTTTAAGCAAAAGATACACACATGTATTCTTTTTTTCCTGTTAGACAATTTAGGTTATTGGCTAAGTTTGTGAGCTTGAGGTCCATTATATTTAGGGTTTTGATTCTTTTGCTTATTATCAAAATTATGTATTGGTGAGACTACAAAAATATCACGTGAGACTACAAAGATATAGGTGAAACTTACTGAGCTGTACCGCCGACATAGAGTTTACACTCAAATGTTGTATATAGAAAGGTTTTAAAAGATAAATAAAGTACAGTGTAAGGGATTTTGAGATCGTAATCATTTGAGGGGTTAATATATTTTCTTACAAGGATAATGGTATATGATATTGATCTTTTTTGTATTGTGTAAAAGAATGTGACATGTAAAATACATTTTTTGCATGAAAAAACATATTGATGGACAAAAAATTATTACTTCGTCGCTATGCGCAAATTTTTTGCTAGTTTATTGTAAATACACATGCTATCTAGCTTACAGAGCCCTAACCGTCATACTACACCCCCTATGTATATTGATAAATCAACTAAATTTGTTTCCATTCACCTTTTTATTATTATTATTATTTTTTTTTTTTAATTTGTTGAGGATTATTGTTGAAAGAAAAATTCACCTAAAGGTAAAGCAAATTATGTTGTGAAAAAAAAAAGTCACAAAAAATGAAGAAGTCGTTAAGCAATAAACAACTCTGTCATTGAATATAGTTGGGCTCCATTCAAACAAACAGCAAAGGAGATGATGAAAAGAAGAAAAGAAGAAGCGGCTCTCAACATGCACTATGTTCAGAATACTTCTGTTCAAACTATGGGGAGTGTTATACGATCGATTGGGTTATTGTCCCAAACTTAATTGTGAGCTTGAGGTTCCTTAATTAGCTTTAAAATTTGGATTATGTTTCTTATTATCAAAACTGTCTTGATTATAATACAGATGATATCTCATATAATTATACTCTCCTTGCTATTTTACAATTTTGTTGTTAATGATTATTAAATTAACATGATTATCATTCCAAAAGTTAATGTAAAACTAGGAACATTGGATAGTGAAATTTCAAAAGTATAGAGAGAAATCAAAATCTTTACCAACTTTGTTGAATTAAATGCAAACGACCAAGTGTTGTTGATAACAAGACCAAGTTTTGTAGCTTTTGTGTAACTATAACAATTATGTATCTTTTTTCTCACTTATCACTGTTGATGGCGTTGATTTTCATTTTTATTTTTTATGGATGATGAAGTAGGTTTTGATGAATGAATTGAAGAGGTCCACTATGTTACTAGCTTTTTGTCTTTTTCAACCATGATCCTCATGTGAGACCTCATTCTCAATTTTGCTTTTTTACCTTATGACGACCTCTTCAACTAGTATGGCTTTTCTTGTACATGATGAAGAATTAATGGAAAACATTGCGTTAAATTGGAGCGTTGAATAAAAATGAGTGATTTAGTGCCGGATGAATTAAAGATGTTGAATGAATCAAATATGCTTACCGAATATGATTTCGGTGAAGAAATTATTATTTGATTACTTCTATAAATGGAGAAAAAGCTTTCACCTGTATGATTCAATACAAAATGAATTGAAGTATCTTGTTTGATGGACATAAAATAATCTAATTAAGCTATATGTATTAAAACATTAAGTTTGGAATAAACTTTGATGTAATTACTAAATAGTTTGGTCGTATTATAGCGGAGAAATGACCTTTCTTAAGAACTAAATTTTTTTACCCGTGCCCCGTTGTGGGACGCGCGAGTTTACGTGAAAAGAGTTTAGGTTATTTGAGATCTCATTTAAATTAATTTAGTTTTTACTTAAAAAAGTTTGAAACATATATAAATAAATTTAAATAATAATCTAATAATATTAATTATTTAGCAAATATATAAAAAACTTTATAAAAAAAAAAGAAGCAAAAAGATTGACAGCCTATAGTTATACTTAAAAGTTAAAACTGATAAAGTGATTAACTGCTAACTATACAAAATTAAAAGTACTTATGTAAAACTTACAATCATGATAAGACAATGTTATTAAACTTAACGGCCATGTGACAATTGTTTTGGTCGAAATTAAAGAAGTTTTTCAAAACAAAAATTGTTCAAAAATAACAATGTCACAAGATAGCTCGGCTACTTTATCGATTGAAAAAGAGTTAATATACCAAACTGATTCTAAAGACACAATTGAAGATTTTTCCTAAAAAAAATCCAATAATCATAAACTGCCAAAACAAATATCTTTTAAACGAAAATGCATCATCTCCGAACATGGTTAGAGCATCTACAATACATCCGTCTTTAAAGACTTGATGCATTTAATGCATAATACATTTAATGACTAAAGTTTGTAAGAAATACTTGAGGTTTATCAAGTTTTTGTAAAAAAAGAATTTTAAAAAGCTTTTGATGCAATGCAAAAAAACCCTTTGAAATAACTTTTTAGAATAAAGAAAAAGTTTTAACAATTTGACCCATTGGGGAAGCTCTTAGATGCTTCCGGGAAGTTGAGACGCCCCTAACTGTATGGACTTATTGCAAGCGTTAATTTGTTTATGAGCAAATGAAAGCTGGTGTGTTGCTATAACACACAAATGGTTGTACTTATACTATAAATGGAACAATGGTTTAATGCTAGATTTTCAGCAAGTTGAATTCCAAAGAAATCGTTGTTATGTATTTTATTGAAAGGGAGTTAATTGTAACAAATGATCTGTAGTTACTTAGACACTTGAAAGCTTTTAACTATATGAAACTACACTTTTCCGTCCGCATTTCGCATGAGCACTCTGGTTCAGCTTGAACCACTTTAAATGGTTTATTTATTTTTATTTTATTTTTTTATCTTTTTATTTATTTATTTTATTTTATTTTTTTTTTGCCAAAGGTGAATATATATTATTAACACAAAGAAACATTACATCAATGATTTCAGTGGCGGAACTTGAACACTTATTTTGGGGGGGGGGCGAATTTATTTCGGGAGGGCCGAATCGGAGATTTGTTTGTAAACTCAACTAAAATTACCTTAAAACCTATAATATTTACCTAGTTAGCCCAACTTTTTGGGGGGGGGGGGTGGCCTCCCCTGCCCCTTAAAAGGTACCGCCTGGAAATGACTTCAGAGAGTTAACATGCCTAATCTCTTCCCTTATAAAATACAACAAACAGAACAATAACAAACTAAACTATCTATCATACATAAAACAAATCCATACTTCCATTATATTCATGAGTACCAACAGTAATGCAGGCAAACTTCACAAAGTTTGTATTGCCCTGAACTCTTCATTCACTTTAATCAGCACCAAGAACACCATCTATGCTACCATTCCCTCTCATCTCACATCAAAGCTATTCAACCTGCCACCCAATATAGCTAAGACAGAGATAGAGGAAGCTTCACTAGAACCCATTACCTCTCTCCACCCAAGCAAGAGCTATACGCATCTAATGATACATTCACATCTATTACAATGGCTTCACATAGATGGAATTACATACTTGAGTGAGTACCATCCTATCCTCCCTGTGGTAATTGTATAGTTATGGACAAGTAGGTTATCTTGCACCTCCTCACTATTCATACTACCAATACACTACTCCCTTAGCTCACATTCCTCTTCCAAATAGAAAACCTATTTATGATAAAAGTACTTGAAATGGTTTAATCGGTATTACTTCAAACCTTTAAAATTACCGTTTAAAATCATTGCTATGTTGCTTCTATATGGCTCTAGTTATTTATAATTTGACGACTATTAAATAACACAAGGCCAAAAAACATAAGTCTTGGTGTTCTTTAATGTAAACATGCATCACTTTGTTTTAATCTGAAAAAGTACCAAAGTTATATTTACCGGGGTAAACCCTTTACCCAAAAAGAAAAGTACTATAGAGTTGCTGTGAGATGTAACAAATGATCTGTTGTTACTTTATAATTAAAGGTAAAATCAGTCCAAATATGCATCGCAAGTCCGCAAGGGCACACAACCTTCTGTCATCATTACTTCATTAGCAAAACCCACCTCGTTCCCTATTGGGCTATTTGGCCTTTTGTCATATAGGACGTAAGCATTTTTTTTACTTGAAATGAAGGATGTGATAAAGTGGGGCTTTTGTCATAAGAGTAGCCATTTGGGCTTTGTACTATTTTATTTACTTAATGAATATTTAGGTGTTGATAAGTAGGCTGTTTTTAGTCAATACATGATAATGGATCCAAAGCATCAAATTGTTATTTTATTATTTTTTTTTCTTTTCTTTTTCTATGATCATAAAACGCAGTTTGTTTTCGGGATCAATGAAGAACGAAGCTCTCCCTCTTCTTATACCATTGCCTTCTCGGTTATGTGATTTACTCATGTAAAGTACGTGCTCAATGGTCCCGTCACACCTGGAACACCCCCAAGCGGCCGACATATGACCCTACCCTGGAAATTCTACAAGCCATCGCCAAACCGCAATCCCTTAACAGGAACACTGAAATAAGACAATGGGATTTAAACGTTATGGTTGTGTGGATTATGGTGAGGATATTCATTTTCTTCCATAATATCATATTGCTTGTTAGTTCCCAAACAAACCGAGCCTTTTCTTATATGTATGTGTATATTATATCATGTCTAATCTTATGTATGTTCCTACAGTAACCGTAGGTCAACACTGTCAGGAAAAAACCACATATCTTGGACATAAACGAGGAACTAAACAAGTGGGAGCATCTTAAATAGCAGAATCGGATATGGTTGGGTTATTCTCTTTGGACCAGAGAACGGTCGATTTCAATCATCCGTTCAGTTCGAGGCCTGGCAAGATTTAGCTGGATGAACTACAATGCCTTGAGTCTACGGTAACTTAAAACATCCTATTTTTACTTTTCAAATTTGTATTGTGTATTGTTTTTTGTAATGACTAAATAATTGAATTCTTCTTCGAAGGCCGCAATTGTTTTACAAGCATTGGCTGGTTGTATTAATGAACAACTGCCTTAACGTTTCCAGCGTTTGCAATAGTGTAACCACGCGGTTGAACAAGGCAGCAATCAAGGAAGTCATTAGCTTTTGCTGGTGGCATGACGAAATAATTCCATTTGGTAATTTATACAATACTGACCTTGGTTATATTTTTGAACTATACGTATTTACCTGCACGTAGCTTAAAAGAATATCACTGCATAAATAATTTTTTTGAATCAGTATAATGAGATTGTCTGAAGATTTCGAATCGTTTGATTGTTATCTCTAAAAGAAAATTCTATGAACAGGTAAATATAAGAAGTATAAATGAATAACTGACACGTTTATCACAGTTACTTAGATTTTAGTATTTTGTAAAATCTGAATTGTTTCTTCATCATCTTGTAAACACAGTTGTTAATGGACAATCGACAAATTACTACGTTTTTGCGCCGCACCGGTTCGTGCCTCAGATAACAAAACAAACACTGAAAGATATATATATAAGCGTCTCTAAAGAATGAAACTTTGGGAGTTTATCCAAATATATCATGTTTTGTTACAACCATCAACGAGATATGGCATGAACGAGGAGGCCCAAATTGTGTTCACAGGTATGTAAGAAGGCCGTTAGGTTCCCTCTTTTTATCTTTGTTGGTGTTACGGTGGCAGCATGCCCAGGTTGGGTTAAAGTTCAAAATACACACTTCATTTTTTTAATGGCGTAAATTGTGATAACAAGATAATGAGGTCATCATATTTAAGTAAGTTCGTGTATAAATGGGGCATATCAATAATAACATAAGCTTTGCATATACGGCAATTTAAAAAACATACATTGATCGTATTAATAGTATATGTGATATGATGGTTAGTAATGTTTTATCTCTTTAAGAAAATGATTCCCTGTTGTTCCTCGTCTGCTTTAACACAAAAAAATAGGCTAGCGTACCGTTTGTGAATGAGATCAGGATTACAGGACTGCTCATTCTCATTGCTTCAACATAGCCATAATTTCCAGGTCTCACAACTGGCCAAAAGTCCTCTAGTGCTGTCTTAATTTTATCAAACTTGAGGATAATTGGTGGCAGTAAGTATCTGCGCAATTTTCTTTCGCAGTTTGAGCCTGGATAGTTATTATTCTTTCCAAGGTCCTGCTTGTGTACAGTAACGCATGACTGCCAAAACATTTGTGAGTTTGCATGGTATGTAATAGACTGAGAAAGATTCAAGATAACTGAATTAAGAGGCATAACTAAAGTCAAAACCNCAGTGGTTTATTTTGTATAAATTAGAAGGCCCATGACAATCATCCTGGTTTACAACCTTGTAAAACATTCCCCATTGTAAGTAAAATTTGAATGGAAGTACCATGATAACTGTCTTTAGAACCATTGATTCATAAACGTCACTGGTTTTTTGTCTTGTTACACTATCGGCCTAGGAGATTCATAAGTTCTTAAATATTAATATTGTACTATATAAATAGGACTTATATAACATGGATAATTCATTCACATAGCTTTAAAATTGCAAGACTTTAGGTTCTCGTTAAATTTAGGATTTGTACTATCTGATCAATGGAATGAAACCCCAATTGAATTGCACGTGGACGTGCCGATTACAACTTGGTACCCTCTTGCAGATAACAATATAACATTAACAAAGCTAGTCATATGGATTCATTTGAATTTATGACATGAGCACAAAATTAAGGTGTAAATTTTATAATATTCATGGTTGGAATTGCTTAGCGAGGCTGTTTAGAGTAACTGATGACATCAGCGACGTTTTCCCTGTATTATATGAGAGAAACGTGTAATAGTTTCCCTTTCTACTAAATTTCTTCATACCACCTATATAACCCGCGTGAGATAAAACACAATCCAAATCGATCCCTTAATAGCTAAAAGGTAAAATATTGTTTGTTAAAACTCTTTATTCAACTAGGAAGCTGTTTGCAGGGATGCTTCACTGGGATTGTGCCAATGTGAGAAGGATGATTGGAGATCTCTTGAAGATGAGCAATGGAGCTTTGTAATGTCACCTTACGAGCAACTATTTGTTGATGTGAAGCTGTCTCCGGGGACCAGCGGTTTTGTATCNAAAGGGAAGAAAAAACCCCAGTGAATGCACGGTGACGCCGAGGGACAAGGACCTCTGAGCCAGATGACAATATAACATGAACAAAGCGAGAGTAGGGATGCAAGATTGAAAGAGAAGGACAGAGCACCAAGTAAAAAGTGTAAATGGAGAAGAGCAAGGGGGGAAGGAGCGTAGCGAGCTAGGGGAAGAGTAAAACTGATGACATCAGCACGTGTTTCCCTGTATGATATATGAGAGAAACGTGTAATAAGATATATCCTTTACTACTAATATTCGTCAATACCACATATAACCCGCGTGGATAAAACACAATCCAAATCGATCCCATTAATACGACAAAAAGGTAAAATATTGTTTGTAAAACTCTATATTCAACCTAGGAAGCTGTTTGCAGGGATGCTTCACTGGATTTGCAATGTGAGAAGGATGATTTGACGATCTTTGAAGATGAGCAGATGGAAGCTTGTAATCACTTACTAGCAACTATTTGTGATGTGAAGCTGTCTCCGGGACCAGCGGTTATTGTATCAGTCTATCTCATGAAGGTACTGGTGCACATTCTGATTTATAGTTTATATCTAAAATTGCAATTTTGCGTCTTTTTTTCAATTTCTTAGTGTGTGCAATTAATGCTCTCGCCGTTTTTTTAAAAAAGTATGTCAGCTTTGAAATGAAAGAGGTCATTGCCTGTCCGTTCTCTATATTAATGCATGTGCTATAACCATTTGATTGAATATTGTGTCGTGTTTACATGATCACAGGGATGGCTGCTACGGTGCACTTGCAATTGGTCTTTCCTTACTATTCTGGGCACCTGTTGCTAGCAAGTGTCTCCCCTCTGACTATTCGAGTGATACTGTTAGAATTTTAGCTGTGCGTGCTATTGCATTGACATTTATTTTTCAGGTCATTATGGTCATTAACTTGATCACCTTTTTCTTTTCTTTCTGAAATTTTATTTTTTCCATGTTAGAATTTTACATTGAGTTTTGTTGGCTCAGAATTTAGGCTTTTGGTTCTTCCTTTTCAGAGCTCTAAGGACACTCTTTTCGCAATGGTAGCAGTTGTTACTTGTTTGACAGTATACATTTTGACAAGGTTTATCAAGTAAGTTGTATTGTACCCCTCTTATGCAAACATTGGGATTATACGATTATATTATCTTTAGTACATTTTCTTCACATGTTAAATGTTTATTATACACACTCTCAACTCTCCAATATTTTCCATCTCCCTCAAAATGAAACGTAATTAAGTGCACAAGTTATATAAGTTGCTTTAAGAGGCCAGTTATTTATGATGATGTACTCATAGGGGTTTGTTAGTTTTATGACCCACACATCAAGTGATCAAACACAAACACAAACACAAATCACAAATATATTTAATCAGAAAAAGCCAATAATGGCCACAATAGGCTTGGCGATCTGCCTATGATGCCACTATAACGCGTACGGTGCCGTTATGGCACGGTTATAACATCCTGACATAAGACACATGGGTGTTGATGAAAAAAAAAGCAATTTATTTAAAGTTTTCTAATTTGTGTCACACATAATATTTGAACATCTAAAATACTTACAACTTATTAGCATGACATAAAAATTGTTGGTGCCTTTATTTTGTCACTTTTAATTGAGATCAAGTCAAAAACTCAAAATGATATTTAGACCCGTGCGATGCACCCGGGCTATATCTAAGTGTTCATAGCGTAATTTTTGGCACTAATTTTCGTCCTATATAACTTGGGTTGCCTCAGGACTCGTGGAATCTTTAGATTGATTGTAGAGTACACGGGCTTGAAGCCGCATATTAATAACATGACTGAATCTTATATTAGTGTAGATATATATTTAAAATAAAAATTGCAAATCAAAGAACATGTATTTCTTATACAATATAAGAACTATCAGTCTATCAACTATATACTTTATATATAAATATAACATTTTACATCTTTATTTTCAACCATAAATAAATAGTCATTATGTTCCGATTGAATAAATGAAATCATATCATATCCTGTATGAAATATATACTACAAATTCAATTACAATGTATAGTCAAGCTCCTAATTATTTTGTTGGTCGTCTGGTCTGTAAAGCTTCAACCAACGGTTATTGAGAGCTTGTACCGGCCTTGCATTAGCTTCCGCTTCCTGTTAAATCAACCCGTAAAATCAATATGTATGTTGACAGATAGTTCCTAATGAAAATAAAATGTGTAGAAACTTACGTCATGGACAGCATCGCGAATTGCATATAGTTGTTTTCGTGAAACCGTTCTCACCTAATAAATTTTGAAAAATAAAAGCATGAATGACATTATAGTTATGTATGATGAGTACTTATAAAAATTCATATATATGATAGAAAGTTTATTACCTTATTAACAATGGTCCACGTAACATTTTGGGTGCATGGAGGAGTTGTTAGTGAACCAATATATCGATAATATTTTCGGCTTCCAACTTTTATTTCTCGTGGATCAATCATTCCCACGCTTTTTTCGACATCTTTTGTAGAGGCCAGTGCTTTAAAATATGGTTCCATCTGATCATATGTCAAAATTTGAATATAAAGATTAATTAGTATGCTGGACAAAAGCTTGAGGTTAAAATGGATACTATCAAACAAATTAAAACGTATATGACGTACCAACGATAGAAGAGAATCAGGGCGACCAAGTTTATACATGATTCCGACCACAGCAATTTTACCGTCACTACTTTCATGGACCAAGTGTAGCTCTAGATTGAACCTGTATGTTTAGCAAAGTTTTGTAAAAAAGCATCCTTTTGAATTTGGTTCACTGAATTATGTAATAGATAAGCATGTTTTCTTTTTGGTAAATTTACATATAACGCTAGCTTTATATGGTACCTTCGACCATTAATGGTGTGTTCGGTTGGAGTGTGCCAATGAAGTTGGTTAAGTTGATACTCGGTTCCGTTTATATGCATGTGTCCTGCTCCCCCGATCCATTTCAACTGTTATTCACACAAAGTAGTATTGTTAGACCAAGGGTATTCGGGTTTGATACCTTAACGATAAAATTGGAAATAATCATGCATACCATCATATCATGACCTCTATTAACAAGAGTCGAGTTTGCAGGCTTATAATCTCTATCAAGCCTTCCAAGATGTGAGGTGGTTTGAACCCTTTTATGTGTGAGATCAATCGGAGATTGCAAGTCTCCTTGATTACACATACTCCACTCGGGGTGGATCTCTCCCCAATGATGCGGTCCGTTTGGACTGTTTACATCATACGTGAACTCATGTTCATCCTCTACACGACCATAGACAACATATTGCATCAATATAGGTGACATATAATTAAAGAATGACAAATCTATAATGTCGAAGTTATTGCATCATATGTAAAACTCACCAACTTCTTGAGATTTTGCAAAAGGTACACAAAAGATAATGTACACAGCAATCAAGATTGAAGAAAACCGTATGCTCTTGTTCTCCATTTATGTAAAGGTTATATGAAATCTTTTCGGGTTTTTGTATAAGCTATCGATGTTTGTTTTCGAATATATCACAAACATTACACACAAGTATATATATATATATAGAGATGGACAAAGATCTAGAATGAGATGAAAGGGGTCAAGAGGACCGTGTGAATGTGATAAAAAGATAGTTTGATATTTGACCAAATACCTTGTATAAACATACATTATAAAGACAACACTATTTATCGTTTACTAATGAGCCTTTCATAAGAAATTCAAGGATTTGGTAGGTAAAAGTTTGAACTTTTGAAACACTGAAAGACATGTCAAATTGGTACAATGCTAGCTATATTTATTACATGTGTGAACCAAAATATTTAAAACAAGAACTTCCTTTACTAATTATTCGGATGCTTCTATTTTGTATTCTTGTTTTATGATAGATTGTGTACTAATTTTGACTTGTATACTTGTATATCAAGCAATCAGCATATAGCTCACATTATTCCAAACTATTCCTTTCTTTTCAATACATTTATTTGCATGCACGATAATGTTACGTTCGTTCTTATAATGTATGCTATATTAGGTTTTATAATTTATAAACATACACAAATCGAAATTTGATGTATGTTACATGGAGTTCAAGAAGGAGTTGGTGATAGTTGTTGTGTTTGATAGAGAAATTGAAGTAGCCGTGTTTAAAAAATCAACATCGCTACATTGAAACGTAATATAAAAATGTAAAACATTTTTTCGGTCAGTTATTTTAGTCAGAAAATTTGACATTTTTTTACCAACTTTAAACTTTTGTTAAAGATTTTCAGTTTTCTCATGGAAGGTTCTAATATGAATCAAATACATTATCATTTCGAAATTCGAATCAAGCTTTAGTCTTTTTAAAACAATAAACGCCGTATAGATTAGCAAATATTGTAAATATATACTTAAATCATATTTTATTTATTTATTTACTATAATAGAAGAGAAATAGTGAGGTGACTAAATGTATATTAATTTTGTGCTTAAAATGTATGACGGTAAATTATAAGATTTTGAAAAAGTGCGTCCTTTTGTTGCTACTAGAGGTGGCAAAACGGACGGGTCGGGCGGGCACGGGCTATGGGCTAAACGGGCTATGGGCTAAACGGGCGCGGGCCAAACGGGCGCCATGTTATACGAATCACTTTAGAAAAGACATAAAACAACAAAAAAAAATTCCTCAAACATAACACCCCATTTATATTTAAGTAACTAAATATACTATATCTATAAGTTTTTCATTAAAAACAATTTAATGTTCTCTAATTGAGAGAAAAACATGTGTCTATTATGCCCATTTAACTTTTAAATGGGCAATATATGCCCATATCAAAAAAAAGAGGGGGGCCAAATGTACCAAAATCTTTTAAAAATTTGCCCATTTAGCCCATTTTTTTGATTTTGGGCACAAATTGCCACCTCTAGTTGCTACTAACAAACGACACAAAATTAGGCATATAATTAGCCATCACGTTCATTTCTCTAGAAAATGCAACCCAAAGTCTGAAAAGAAGCTAAGCGCTTGAAAAGCGCGCTAAAAAAGGTTGCTTCTGTCGGCCTTTATGTGCATTTTGGAGAGAAATATTTGTGTCAATAGAAAAGCTTGAGTTTGCTTTTCATCAAACCCTCGTAGTAGTTAAAAGTTAAAACAATACCTCTACCAAGTTATTAGAGTTAATTACTTAAATGGTCCTTGTGGTTTGTTGATTTTTACGGATCTTGTCCCTGTGCTTTTTTTTAGCGGGTTTGGTCCCTATGCTTTTAGAATGTTACGGATCCTGTCTCTATTTCGACCCAACTTCAAACGATCGTTAAAAATGACCCAAGTTGAATAAAATGGACTAACGTGAGGGCTAAACTTGCAGTTTGGGTTTTCCCTCTCAAAATACAAAAACCACAAGGACGATTTATGTAATTTACACTAAAAAAAAAAAAAAAAAAAAAACTATTTAATTTTTATTATATGAATTTTTTTTTAATTTTATTATATAAAAAAAACATTTTAATTTTTATTATACGAAATTTTTTTAATTTTATTATAATAAAATTAAAAAAAAAGGAAAAAAACTTTTTAAATACTTTTAATTTTATTAAGAAAACGATAATAAAATTAAAAAAAATGTTAATTTTAATTTTGTTATAATAAAAAAAAAATTAAAAACTTTTTTTTTTTTTTTTTTAATTTTCTTTGAAATTTATTACAAAAAAAATTTGTATGCTTTATACATATATTATGTACAACGGATAAAAATATATGAAAATAGAAAAAAACGTATAAAAACTTGACATTTGATAAAAATGTTTGTGTATTATTTTAAATCACCATTTTGACTCCTTTCTGGTTCGAATCATCAAAAGTGTAAAACACGAAAGTTTTCCGAAATAAATTTTTACATCAAAACACGCGAGATTTTAACCTGAAATTACAAAACAATAGCTATTTATTACCAAAACTTAAGCAATTTTCGATCAAATTTAGAACTTATACACTTATATACTCTTGTAAATTTAGTGTAAGTTTGATGATTTACATAAGTTCTAACTTATAAGATTTACAAGAGTATATAAGTGTATAAATTATGAATTTGATTGAAAATTGCTTAAGTTTTGGTATTAAACAGCTATTGTTTTGCAATTTCAGGTTAAATTTCGTGAGATTTGATGTAAAACATCATTTCGAACAACTTTCGTGTTTTACACTTTTGATGATTTGAGCCAGAAAGAAGTCAAAATCGTGATTTAAAATAATACACAAACATTTTTATCAAATGTCAAGTTTTTATACATTTTTATCTATTTTCATATATTTTTATCCGTTATACATAATATATGTATAAAGTGTACAAAATTTTTTTGTAATAAATTTCAAAGAAAATTAAAAAAAAAAAAAGTTTTTAATTTTTTTTTATTATAACAAAATTAAAATTATAAAGTGTACAAAATTTTTATCCGTTATACAAAATTAAAATTAATTTTTTTAATTTTTTTTTATTATAACAAAATTAAAATTATAAAGTGTACAAAATTAAAATTAATTTTCATATATTTTTATCCGTTATACATAATATATGTATAAAGTGTACAAAATTTTTTTGTAATAAATTTCAAAGAAAATTAAAAAAAAAAAAAGTTTTTAATTTTTTTTTATTATAACAAAATTAAAATTAACATTTTTTTTAATTTTATTATCATTTTTTTAATAAAATTAAAAATATTTAAAAAGTTTTTTTCTTTTTTTTTTAATTTTATTATAATAAAATTAAAAAATTTCGTATAATAAAAATTAAAAAAGTATTTTTTTTATAATAAAATTAAAAAAATTCCGTATAATAAAAACTAAAAAGTTTTTTTTTTCTTTTTTTTTTTTTTATATATATATATTTTTTTGTGCAAATTACATAAATCGTCCTTGTGGTTTGTATTTTGAGAGGGAAAACCCAAACTGCAAGTTTAGCCCTCACGTTAGTCCATTTAATTCATTTGAGGTCCTTTTTAACGATCGTTTGTAGTTGGGTCAAAATAGGGACAGGATCCGTAACATTCTAAAAGCACAGGGACCAAACCCGCTAAAAAAAAGCACAGGGATAAGGTCCGTAAAAATCAACAAACCACAAGGACTATTTAAGTAATTAACTCAAGTTATTATTTCATTTCTATTAACATAAAAGTGTTAGCGGTGCAGCTTGTTGCTCGTTTGCCATCCAACTTTATGTAATTCCAAATTAATTAATGAAATAAGTTTAATATATAATTTATCATTAACATAATAATTAAATCAAAAGGTTTTAGTGAATGAATCATAAATTATTGAAAGATTTAAAATTACTAACTTGTTTTCTAAAAAAATAATAAATTAACAGGCAGAAATTCAACGTTCGGATCTTTCCTCCTCTTATTGTTCAAGATTTAAAAATTTAATAATCTAACAAGTTATAAAAATGTTGTAATGCAAATACACTCCCATATTAAATAATTCAGATTTCTAAAACATTCTCACGTATAATGCCTTTAAGTAATACTGTATTTGTATTGAGATAAACTCTTACCTAAATACACCTATCTTAATTTATACATTTTTTTGTTTATGGCCACTTTTTTCTTTGGCGGCGAGGGTACACAAACTTTACGCATTCACTCTCTTAAAACTATCAAAATCGTGAAGCGTTTAAATCCCATGACTATCGTTGCAAACCGCTAATTGATCAAAGAATGATGAAAAATATATATTTGGTGCCGCGGCTAATACTAGTATCGGTAAACGTATACAAGATAAGAGTGAAAGGGTTCATATGATGGTTTTTGTTTTGAGTACTGCAAATATAGGCATTAATGAGACAACCGAATGTAACCAATTATTTATAGCATGCATTAAAAAATGACCTCCTTATGAACATTAACCCATTTATAGCAAAAGTTAATTAGTCAACTTATAGGCGATCATCTTGTCATCTTTTTTTTTTTTTTTATAGATGGTGAGTTTAAGCTATATTAAACTAAATCCACATGAGTGATTATAAATAGAAACAACACTTTTGTCTTGATTTTAGTAATAATTTATGAGTTGTTAAGAGTTATGATTAGAGTATTCTTTTATTTGATAAAATTTTCATTTCATCACTTATATGTCCGTCTTAATGATGCCCATGGAGCCACCAATAGAAAAGGACAAGCAAACAAGCAAACCATGTTTCTGTGATTGTCATGTTCTAACTGGAAAACCGAAAGTAACATTTTTACATAAATAGTATCTACCATACAACAAATCATTAAAGATTGCATTGAATAAATTAAATCATATCATATACCCTGTATGACAATAATAAGCTACAAATTCAATTACAAGTAGTGTAAGCGCGCGCGCTTAATTATTTTGTTGATCATCTGGTCTGTAAAGCTTCAACCAACGGTTATTCAAAGCTTGTATTGGCCTCGCATTAGCTTCCGCTTCCTGTTACATCAACACCTAAGATTACTATGCATGTTGTATTCTATAAATAGTTCGTATTGAAAATAAACTGTGTAGAAACTTACGTCATGGACAGCGTCACGGATTGCATATAGTTGTTCTCGTGAAACCGTTCTCACCTAATATAAATTGAAATACGAAAGGTATTAATCTCATATGTTGTGATTGGTGCAAACGCATATAATGTTATAGAGATAGTAAAAAGATTATCATACCTTGTTTACAATGGTCCAAATAACATTTTGGGTACATGGGGGAGTTGTAAGTGAGCCAATATATCGATAATATTTTCTGCTTCCGACTTTTATTTTTCGTGGATCAATTACTCCCACACTTTTTTCGACATCTTCTGTAGAAGCCAATGCTTTGAAATATGGTTCCATCTGATAACACATTCCAAAAAAATGATTTTTTAACATTATTACATCAAACGAAAAAGAATAACATCATCGTAGAAAAGTATATGACGAAGTACCAATGATAGAAGAGAATCGGGGCGACCAATTTTGTACATGATTCCAACCACTGCAATTTTTCCGTCGGTACTTTGATGAACCAAGTGTAGCTCTAGATTGAATCTGTACGTGTAGCAAAAGAAAAAAAATGGTAAAAACATGGTTCTGGATTTAGCCAACTGAATTAATAGATGCAACGTGTTTTTTTTGTTAATAAAATTGTTTATAACGCGTTATATATGGTACCTTCTACCATTGATGGTGTGTTCGGTTGGAGTGTGCCAATGAAGTTGGTTAAGTTGATATTCAGTTCCGTTTATATGCATAAGTCCCGCTCCTCCAATCCATCTCAGCTGTTATTCATACAAATATATTATAATTAGATCATGCATAAATTATGTCCCTTAATATATATTATAAACTTTATACCTTAAAAAAATATTGTTCTTTTTCTTTCGTTTTATTAGTATGATTAAAGATTGATCATTGTATCACGACCTACTATCTATCTATCACTACCATTATGTATTATGTTGGAAGAGTATTCTGAGTTTACACCATAGATAAAAATACTTAAAAATCAATTATACATACCATCATATCGTGGCCACGGTTAACAAGAGTAGAGTTTGCAGGCTTATAATCTCTATCGAGCCTTCCAAGATGCGAAGTGGTTTGAACCCTTTTATGCGTGAGATCAATAGGAGATTGCAAGTCTCCTTGATTACACATGCTCCACTCGGGATGTATCTCACCCCAATGATGCGGCCCATTTGGACTGTTCACGTCATACGTGAATTCATGTTCATCCTCTACACGAGACCATAAACGATATATTGCATCAATATAGGTTATATATAATCAAAAGAACGATAAAGCAATAATATACTAGAAGTAGTTATAACATCATATGTAGAACTCACCAACTTCTTGAGATGTAGCAAAAGGTACACAAAAGATGATGAAAAGAGCAACCAAGATTGAAGAAAACCTTAAGCTTTTGTTATCCATTTCTTTCTTGTTATATGAATTTTTTTTCGCGTTTTTGTATTAGTTATCGATGTTTGTTTTCGAATATATCACAAACATTACACACAAGTATATATATAGAGAGAGATGGACAAAGATCTAGAATGAGATGAAAGGGTCAAGAGGACCGTGTGATTGTGTGAATGTGATGAAAAGATAGTTTGATATTTGACCAAATACCTCGTATAAAGTGACATTAAAAAGATAACACTTTTTATTGTTTAGTAATGAGCGTTTCACAAGAAATTCAAGGATTTTGGCTGGTAAGGTTTGAAGCGTTTGCAACACAAGAATATTTGTCAATTAGATACACCAGGCTATACGACTTTTGGTTCAATACTGTATTAGTATATACTATTACATGTGTGAACAAAAATACTTGAAACAAAAAGTTCCTTTGCTTCTTATTCCTTCTATGTAATCTTTGTATTTTGTATTTTTGTTTTAAACTAGCCACCTAGACTTATAGCATAATTATTACAAATATGCTAACAATTTATCAGTATGGATCTAGTGAGAAGAATTATTGAAATGAGAAGATGAGAAAAAATTGTGGCCACATATTTTAAATAAGGAAAGAGAAATAATAGGGAGATGCATCTATTTTTGTGAGTGCATCTAATATTTGTGTTTGTGGTTTCTTCTTATTCTTCTCATCTTAGTTATATTTCTCATTTGATTCTTACTCAAAAATTTATAGGTGTTTTTCATTCCAGGTCGAGTTTTTGGTTTGGAGTTCTAAATTGCTTTGTAATATCTAGCTTTGTTATATTTGGCACTAAAGAAAAGAAAAAAAAAAAATCTTTAATGTTACTTTACTTGGAGGCTTGGAGCTGAAGAAAGAATTGCTCCGACAGTTGTTGTGTGTAGGGGTGGCAATTTCTGACCCGTCACGAAACCCGACCTGAAACCTACACGAAAATTAACAGGTTCGGGTTGAGCTAAAAAGATTTCGGGTCAAGTTTGGGTCGACATATCTAACCCGTTTATTAAACAGGTCAGGTTCGGGTTGGGAATAAAATAAACAGGTCGACCCGCCAACCCGTTTAAGATTGTTTTCTTAAATTAAAAATAATTTATATTTAATTATACGGGTTAAATGGGTTAAAGGGTCGACCCGCTAACGTGTTTAACTCGTGTAATGTGCTAACTTTTGTATATAAAACGGGTTAAATGGGTCAAACCGAAACCCATTTAACATATTCAACCCGTGTAACTTATTTAACCTGTCAACCCAAGTATATAAACGGGTTAAATGGGTCAGGTTCGGGTTACGTTTAATCAGGTTAGGGTTGACGTAGCTGACCTGATGATTTAAATGGGTCAGGTTCAGGTTGGGGTTTTCTGACCCGCCAACCTGACAACCCGAACCCGCCAACCCGAACCCGACCCGAATTGCCACCCCTAGTTGTGTGCTTGTGTTTGATAGGGTTTTTCATTTTTGACGTTCACAAATCGAAATTGAAGTACTCGTGTTAAATAATCAATACCGTTACTTTGAAAATGTAATATAAAATAGTAATAATATTTTTGGGCAAATTTTAGTACGTCACACGATTAGACATTTCTTTTTACCAACTAACGACGACATATCTACGACAACTTAATTTAAGTTTTGGTTAATGCATGTTTTCCAGTTTTAGTAATGGAATGTTCTAAATATTTTTTTTTTATTTACCAACCGATGATGACCTAGCTACAACAACTTTAAGCTTTGAATTTTTTAATCAATGTTTAATTTATGTATTCTATGTAAACAATATTTGTTTAAAGGGAACAACACTTTGTTTTCTTCGGTTAGCTATAGTGTCTAATTTGCATTTTCATTATTTATGGGATATGTTTCTATATATATATTTTTTATCTAATTATTCTTGCCTTGGCAGCCAAGCCAATAATTTCCATTATACTCTCTTCGTTTAAGAATTTTTATTTAAATAGTTGATATAACTGGTAATGCTAATTAATTTAAGATTCATTGTTCAAACTTCAAAGACAATACCTCTAAGGAACCTTCGGGTAATTATTATTCATTTTATTTATAAATAAGCTTAGACTATTTTCACATGCTTATATATTCAAACTGTAAATATATGGATTATATATATATTTTTGGAGTACATGCATGTTTGTTTGATGAGACGATAAACAACTTTTATATAAAATGTATACAAGATAACAGTCAAGGATTCATATCAAGTTGGTTTTCGTTTTCCATTATAGTATTACAATTTGGTCGATATCCTTTTATTTTTAAGCAAAAGATACACACGTCTTCTTTTTTTTCCTGTTAGACAATTTAATTTATTGGCTAAGTCTGATTGTGAGCTTGAGGTCCATCATATTTAGGGTTTTGATTCTTTTGCTTATTATCAAAATTATGTATTGGTGAGACTACAAAAATATCACGTGAGACTACAAAGATATAGGTGAAACTTACTGACCTGTACCGCCGACATAGAGTTTACACTCAAATGTTGTATATAGAAAGGTTTTAAAAGATAAATAAAGTACAGTGTAAGGGATTTTGAGATCGTAATCATTTGAGGGGTTAATATATTTTCTTACAAGGATAATGGTATATGATATTGATCTTTTTTGTATTGTGTAAAAGAATGTGACATGTAAAATACATTTTTTGCATGAAAACATATTGATGGACAAAAAATTATTACTTCATCGCTATGCGCAAATTTTTTGCTAGTTTATTGTAAATACACATGCTATCTAGCTTACAGAGCCCTAACCGTCATACTACACCCCCTATGTATATTGATAAATCAACTAAATTTGTTTCTATTCACCTTTTTTTTTTATTATTATTTTTTTATTTGTTGAGGATTATTGTTGAAAGAAAAATTCACCTAAAGGTAAAGCAAATTATGATGTGAAAAAAAAGTCACAAAAAATGAAGAAGTCGTTAAGCAATAAACAACTTTGTCATTGAATATAGTTGGGCTCCATTCAAACAAACAGCAAAGGAGATGATGAAAGGAAGAAAAGAAGAAACGGCTCTCAACATGCACTATGTTCAGAACACTTCTGTTCAAACTGTGGGGAGTGTTATACGATCGATTAGGTTATTGTCCCAAACTTAATTGTGAGCTTGAGGTTCCTTAATTAGCTTTAAAATTCGGATTATATTTCTTATTATCAAAACTGTCTTGATTATAATACAGATGATATCTCATATAATTATACTCTCCTTGCTATTTTACAATTTTGTTGTTAATGATTATTAAATTAACATGATTATCATTCCAAAAGTTAATGTAAAACTAGGAACATTGGATAGTGAAATTTCAAAAGTATAGAGAGAAATCAAAATCTTTACCAACTTTGTTGAATTAAATGCAAACGACCAAGTGTTGTTGATAACAAGACCAAGTTTTGTAGCTTTTGTGTAACTAACAATTATGTATCTTTTATCTCACTTATCACTGTTGATGGCGTTGATTTTCATTTTTATTTTTTATGGATGATGAAGTAGGTTTTGATGAATGAATTGAAGAGGTCCACTATGTTACTAGCTTTTTGTCTTTTTCAACCATGATCCTCATGTGAGACCTCAATCTCAATTTTGCTTTTTTACCTTATGACGACCTCTTCAACTAGTATGGCTTTTCTTGTACATGATGAAGAATTAATGGAAAACATTGCGTTAAATTGGAGCGTTGAATAAAAATGAGTGGTTTAGTGCCGGATGAATTAAAGATGTTGAATGAATCAAATATGCTTACCGAATATGATTTCGGTGAAGAAATTATTATTTGATTACTTCTATAAAAGGAGAAAAAGCTTCCACCTGTATGATTCAATACAAAATGAATTGAAGTATCTTGTTTGATGGACATAAAATAATCTAATTAAGCTATATGTATTGAAACATTAAGTTTGGAATAAACTTTGATGTAATTACTAAATAGTTTGGCCGTATTATAGCGGAGAAATGACCTTTCTTAAGAACTAAATTTTTTTACCCGTGCCCCATTGTGGGACGCGCGAGTTTACGTGAAAAGAGTTTAGGTTATTTGAGATCTCATTTAAATTAATTTAGTTTTTACTTAAAAAAGTTTGAAACATATATAAATAAATTTAAATAATAATCTAATAATATTAATTATTTAGCAAATATATAAAAAACTTTATATATAAAAAAAAAGAAGCAAAAAGATTGACAGCCTATAGTTATACTTAAAACTTAAAAGTTAAAGCTGATATAGTGATTAACTGCTAACTATACAAAATTAAAAGTACTTATGTAAAACTTACAATCATGATAAGACAATGTTATTAAACTTAACGCCCATGTTTCAATTGTTTTGGTGGAAATTAAAGAAGTTTTTCAAAACAAAAATTGTTCAAAAATAACAATGTCACAAGATAGTTTGGCTACTTTATCGATCGAAAAAGAGTTAATATACCAAACTGATTCTAAAGACTTATTAAAGATTTTTCCTTAAAAAAATCCAATAATTATAAACTGCCAAAACAAATATCTTTTAAACGAAAATGCATCATCTCCGAACATAGTTAGAACATCATGCATCAAGTCTTTAAAGATTTGATGCATTCAATGCATAATACATGTAATGATTAAAGTTTGTAAGAAATACTTGAGGTTTATCAAGTTTTTGTAAAAAAAGATTTTTAAAAAGCTTTTGATGCAACGCAAAAAACCCTTTGAAATCACCTTTTAGAATAACGAAAAAGTTTTAGCAATTTGACCCATTGGAGAAGCTCTTAGATGCTTCCGGGAAGTTGAGACGCCCCTAACTGTATGGACTTGTTGCAAGCTTTAATTTGTTTATGAGCAAATGAAAGCCGGTGTGTTGCTATAACACACAAACGGTTGTACTTATCTATACTATTTATAATGGAAAAATGGTCAAACTTGAAAAGTTGAGTCTTGAAAGTTGAGTATTGAAAGTCAAATGTGAGAGAAAATTAATATAATTAATACTCTAATTAAAACACCCCATTACTTAAAAGTACAATAATTTATTCACATTGTACAACAAATTAAAAACATATTTATCAAATTAAATACAACCAATTAAAACACAAACCGGGTTGACCCGTTTTCTACCCAACCTAGCAAGTTGACCCGGTTTAAATCGACTCATTTTTCGACCGGAGCGGTTCAACCGGTTGAACTACCTGGGTCGAACCGGGTCAAAACATTATCCATTACATAAAAGTACAATGATTTATTCACATTGTACAACCAATTAAAAACATATCTACCAAATTAAATACAACCAATTAAAACACAAACCGGGTTGACCCGGGATGCTTCAAACCCGGCGGATTGACCCGGTTTAATTTGACCCATTTTCGACCCAACCTAGTAAGTTGACCCGGTTTAAATCGACCCATTTTTCGACCGAAACGGTTCAACTGGTTGAACCACCCGGGTCGAACCGGGTTTCAAAACATTATCCTTTATTTAAAAGTACAATGATTTATTCACATTGTACAACCAATTAAAAAACATATCTACCAAATTAAATACAACCAATTAAAACACAAACCGGGTTGACCCGGGACGCTTCAAACCCGGCGGATTGACCCGGTTTAATTTGACCCGTTTTCGACCCAACCTAGCAAGTTGACCCGGTTTAAATCGACCTATTTTTCGACCGGAACGGTTCAACCGGTTGAACCACCCGGGTCGAACCGGGTTTCAAAACATTATTTTTCGTTTATAACCTATAAACTTTTTTTATCAATAAACTATTTGTCGCTATAAAATCCCGTTGCTATGCACGGGTACTCGTCTAGTACTATAAATGGAACAATGGTTTAATGCTAGATTTTCAGCAAGTTGAATTCCAAAGAAATCGTTGTTATGTATTTTATTGAAAGGGAGTTAATTGTAACAAATGATCTGTAGTTACTTAGATACTTGAAAGCTTTTAACTATATGAAACTACACTTTTCCGTCCGCATTTCGCATGAGCACTCTGGTTCAGCTTGAACCACTTTAAATGGTTTATTTATTTTTATTTTTTTATTTATTTATTTTTATTTTTATTTTTTGTTGCCAAAGGTGAATATATATTATTAACACAAAGAAACATTACATCAATGACTTCAAGAGATTTAGACATGCCTAATCTCTTCCTTAAATACAACAAACAGAACAATAACAAACTACATACTATCTATCAATACAGAAACCAAATCCAATACTTCCATATATTCATGTAGTACAACAGTAATGCAGGCAAACTTCACCGGTTTGTATTGACATTGAAAACTCTTCATTCACCTTTAAAGCACCAAAACACCATCTAGCTACATTTCCTTCTCATCTCTCCATCAAAGCTATTCAACCTGCCACCACAATAGCTAAGACAGAGTAGATGGAAGGCTTCACTAGAACCCATTACCTCTCCACCAGCAAGAGCTATACCATCTATGCTACATTTCCATCTACTACAATGGATTCACATAGATGGGAATACATACCTTGCAGTGAGTACCATCCTATCCTCCTGTGGGTAATGTATAGTATGGACCAAGTAGGTTCATCTTGCACTCCTCACTATTCCATACTACATACACTACCCCTCCTTAGCTCACATTCCCTTACAAATAGAACATAAGTCTAGCATAACATAGCCACGCACTATGTCACACTAGACTTGGGGGGCTTGTGGACGTATAGTCTGGCCCGCGCCCAGACAATGGGCCAGGCCCGGCAGACAGCGGCCCACTCTACGCCTAAACCCTAATCCATGCCTATAAATAAATGGCTGGAATCCCCTTATTCATTATCTCATAACAGGTTACCCTAAACCTAACTCATATATGCTACAACGCATCTATACTAACTTGACCGTCGGGGGTGGATCCCGGGGCTACGGCCTCGGGTCCACTCCTAACGGGTTCTC
>LBNU01026711.1:0-19329 GCA_014162995.1 Artemisia annua | reverse complement strand
ATGGGCCAGGCCCGGCAGACAGCGGCCCACTCTACGCCTAAACCCTAATCCATGCCTATAAATACATGGCTGGAATCCCCTTATTCATTATCTCATAACAGGTTACCCTAAACCTAACTCATATATGCTACAACGTATCTATACTAACTTGACTGTCGGGGGTGGATCCCGGGGCTACGGCCTCGGGTCCACTCCTAACGGGTTCTCTTTGTTGACAGGTCTACTCAGGGCTTGAGAAGACGACTAACGGCCCAGGGAGAGTCGTCGAATATAGCCCGCGCCAGATTATGCATCAACAATCGGTATACATTCAAACCTTTAAAATTACCATTTAAATCATTGCTATGTGCTTTCTATAGCTCTAGTTTATTTATAATTTTGAACGACTATTTAAATCACAAGGCCAAAAACATAGTTCTTGGTGTTCTTATGTAAAAATGCCTCACTTGTTGTTAACTGAAAAGTACAAGAGTTGCTGTGAGATTGTAACAAATGATCTGTTGTTACTTTATAATTGAAAGGTAAAACTCAGTCAAAATATGCATCGCAAGTCGCAAGGGCACACAACCTTCTGTCATCATTACTTCATTAGCAAACCACCTTCGTCCTTTGGGCTTTGGCTTTTGTCATATAGAGTAGCATTTTTTTTACTTGAATGAAGGTGTGATAAAGTGGGCTTTTGTCATATAGAGTAGCCCTTTGGGCTTTGTACATATTTATTTACCTTAATGAATTTTCAGGTGTGATAAAGTAGGCTGTTTTTAGTCAGATATTGGATTCAAAGCCATCAAATCTGTTATTGTTGTGAAACAATAAAGTAAATAACAATAACAAGAACAAGAAGATAGAGAGAATGGAAAATTGTATTATTCATCTCACAATGGAGGTATGTATATATAGATACAAGATGAAGTATTCCACAAGATATTATTCTAATTAAGATAACTACCAATATTAAAAGACATGGACATCCATTCCATATTTATCCATAACACTCCCCCTTGGATGTCCATTTGAGGATTATGCCTCGTTAAAACCTTACTAGATAAAACCCAGTGGGACAAAAATCTAGTGAAGGAAAAAGAGTACATAACTCCTTTATACTCTCGGGGCTGTTGCCTCATTAAAAACCTTGCCGAAAAACCCTGTGGGGACAAAACCATAGTCAAGGGAAAAAGAGTGCAACGCGTATCTTCTCTCCCCCTGATGATCACATCACTCAAGCTCATTATAGTCAGTAAAATGCACATTGAATTGTCTTGATAGAATCACGTGAATAAATATTCTCTACATGTTATTCGTAGATCCATTATAAGGATTAATGTATGTCATACATAAGTACATCATCGTACTTCACAAGTTATTCATTGCCAACAATTCAAAGTGAATGATATATTACATTATGTAGGATCACTAGAGAGAACTTTAAATGCTTCATATGCACTATTTTGATCATCATCTTTATAAATCAAGGGGGTTCTTTTCACATCATGTGACCTCATAAACATGAATTTCATTTATCTATATAAGGATAGTTAGCATCTTTCTATAGTTTTCATGATACACAAAGTTTTCATCCTTAAGATGTTCAATTCGTAATAAAGACAAAGTTTGTCTTTTGTTTCAAATTCAATTTCCATGCATTCAATCACCTTTACAAACTATATGAAACTTAAACCATATGCAAATCAAGATCTCATAATAAAGTTTCATATGCAAACATGGCATAATACTATACGTTAAGGTGATTATTATACATATGCCGAAAACATGATTAGTTCAATCCAATCAAATATTATTCTTGAGAACTTTTCTTATATGCTCCAACATAAAAATCACTAGCATGCTCCATGCATTTTATATGCTATAATGAAATCTTAAAATCATATGAGCTCTATTCATTAAATTTTAGACGCATATTGATTACTTATTATATTGCCAGACTTATAAATATTATATGCATTATTGGATCCACCACATGAGAACATATCTCCTTATAATCATTTACATGTCTTTACGAAAATATTGCGTGCCATTAGTTATGCCTTATATACGAACATTTCAATACTTTAATTTCAGTTTCTCATAAAGATCAATGCATATCCAATAATTTTACACATTCATATATACGGACTTCAAGTCCCAGTAAGCATGTCTCTTCACAAGAGACTTTACTCTTTCATCAGTTCTTTGCGTCTTTACATATTTTGGCCATCCATTTATATATCTGCACTTCCTGCAGGTATGCTTCCATGATCCTCACCATGATTATAGCGCTATCTTATTTATTTACAAAATCATATATAATAGTATTATCGACGTCGATTCATTATTTTTCGATTCCACACTTTACTAGACATTATGTACCGTTTATTGAGATCTCATAGTCTTTCATGTACCCGGGGTTTTTCAATGACCTTCATGTCTAGTGTCTCTTGACTATTATGGGGTCTTATTACCTCGATTTGACCATCTTCATTTTCTTGCTCCATTTTATCTAATCATTCGAGGACTTTTATTTGGAATCGATTTGTCTATCACGCTGCAGCAGTGCCATAGACTTACTACCATTCCTTGGTTGTTCGTTTGGGACATACATTTTAATTGGAGCATTAGCAGCATTTATATTATCTAGTCACTTATTTAATATCACAACCATGCTGGCAATTACTAGATCTGGAATATAAATTGTCCCTTTAACGTAAAGTTCATATTCATTACTGTGAGGATCAACATTCATATCATAATTCATTCCATATTCCTTGCTTCTCATTCTCTCCCCCTGAATGAATTATCCATTTCAACATACCATTATTGTGCGTTGTGGTGGATTTACAAGAAACATATACCGCACATTTACAAAATTCTTATATGGGAAACATATGGTTTGTGACCAAAACCATTCTATTGGGGAGGAGTCATTATAAATTATTTGCAAGATGCGAATTTATATGTTATAACATACCCCATAATCTAAAAGTTTTGTTCTCACAATTATTGGCTTTGCAATCAACTGAAGACGTTTTACAAACGTTTAAACAAAAGCAATTCGCGTATGAACTTGGGCTACATAAAGTTCAACACTTATTCCAATAATTGCCTATCATATGGAAGTATTCACCACTATTTCCAAAAATACAATCCGAAAAACCATGCTCGCATTTTATAAGCCGAGCAATTAATCACGCGAACCTTAAGTTGCGTCTTTGATGATCATTTTGACGATGCATCGATTTTAAAACTCAAAATGATCCACATGCGGATGTACAGTCCTACATACACCCCCTTTATATTCTTTCCAAACTTTATAAGGTAAAATCCTTACCTTAATTGGTGGTGATATATAAACAATTAACTTCCATTTCATTGAGAACAATTAAATCTATCTTTGAAAAAATTTGTGGTTCTTCTATACATTTCGCATCATCATTGACTCGGGATGGTCCAAGCCGTCATACCAATTTCTACAATAATTTTGGCTCATAAACTTATACTTTATGACCACACGTGCTTCAACTGAATTTTTTTTCACTTTATATAAAACCAAGTCAAATCACGCAAACTAGCTATATATATCTCATATCATAAGGATCAAATGAGCGAGCAAAACATAGTAATGTTCACACATATCTAAACTCATAAACAAATAGAAGGCAACATCTAATATTATAGTTTATAATCTTCAAACATTTAAATTAAATGCATAAGGCAAATTCGAAGTGAGGAACAAAATAGTGTAGTAAATTTTGACATATATCGCTAGTATTCAACCTCTTAATCGAACACAATAAATAATTAAACCAAATACATGTCGCAAGAATACCTATCAAGTTCAAACATAAACTCCACATAATATAAACACTTCCTCAAAAAATCATAGAAAATTAGTACATGTATTCATGATGAGATCCAAGGAGTATCGTAACGTATACTTCATATGGTATCATGCATTAATCGGCCTTAACTAACCCAAAGTAGATAACTTTCTATTTATTATGGAAGCTAGATATTTATCCGATCAATTAACATGTAAACATCGTAGATCAAAATAGTAAATCATGTCTACCAAGCACATATCATATTCGTCGGCATCAATCACATACACATAGACCACATATCAACTTTAGCAACTCCATGTATTAAACTTGAGGGCGCAAGTTCAAATTCATTCATAATTCCAAAAACATATACTCCGTATCATCATTCATACATCACCAAGAACACTAGTAAATGAAATCCTAACAATTAACGATATACTTGCCTTATTCACATACATATCATACTTATTACAAAACACTGTTACGTAACATAACCGCCGACACACACTTAACAAGCATTCATTACGCAAACATACCACTTGAAACATATACATTCTCCTGATAACTTCAATACTTGTTTGCTAAGCATGCAATTAAAAAGTTCTTAATTATCATATGACAATTATTCCTTAACATTTGATGTAACTTTTTCACATACATATTAAACTATTACAAGACACGTAACTGAACCGGATCGGTGTTTCAAACGGCACACATTTAAAAAACATTCATTACCAAAATATACCACTCGATACATACATAATCTCAAATAATCTCGCCCCTTTTTAACAAACACATATGTTTATCCATACATATGAACATCTCCAAGGTACGTCTTCAATAACATGACCAAAACACAATACGACATAAGCATAATAAGGTTTGCCACATCATATATTACGATGTTGTCATATAATTATTTTGCGTAAACATACATATCAATAGTACGGTGAAGTCGTGTACTAAGTAAAACAAACAAATATTTAACATATATAGCGTATAAGAAAACAGAGATATATGACAAGCAAATATTAACTTAATAATTTAATTATGACAATAATCATACTTTAGACGTAGAATAAACACAAAACTCATTCAATTGGTTTTATGGACCGCTAATAAAATCATGTAAAAATATTCTTAAATCTACCACATGAATACAGATCAAACAATAATGCATAAACTATTAAAATGGTGATATGCTACTTGTAAACGAACTAAGCAACAAGCAAATCAAATAAAAGCATACGAGAAACAAAATACGGTGAAAACACTTTAACACATAAGTCCACTGTCAACATATTACTGAATATATTATGTTGATTTAACGGTTTTGAGTGTGCCTCAGTTTATAATAATACATGGTATAATAATACGAACACATACCACATGGTATAATAATATGAACACAAAAGTTTTAACATGAAAGAAGAACGTAAAAACAAATCTGTCAATAAACAATTTTAAAACATATGCTAAACAAGTCATCACGCATTGTTTTGATTTATCAATGTTCACCTGACATCTTTTCGTATAATATTAATGGTGTATCACTTATTATTATATTAACTGAGTATATCCTGAACAAAACAAGAAGCCAATTAATTTTGCACGTAACAGTGGACAATTAGAGGTTTGTGACATACCTATAGAGAATAATTTTAACCAAAGAGAACAAAGAACAAAATTTTGCATATCGGTTCAAGAAACAAGAACAAACTTGTGATGTGTCACTGTAGTACATGTGTTTAAACTATTATTGTCGTGATAATTAAACAATATATAATTTATATTAGTGTGATGCGTATATACGAGACAACACAATGAAGAAAAAAAATATGTATATACCTTCTTTTTATCAATAAAATATAATCACTGTTATAAATTCATATAGTTATAAACGATTAGATGATGAAAAGGAGAGTATAGCAATATAATAATGATTAGTATATGATTAAATAATTAGTGTCAATGATTTTATAGTATACAATATATTTGATACAAGCTAACATACCAAGTAATCAGTATTAAAAATAATGGCCTTACTTACATGTCTAGATCTAGTAATGCACTTCAACGACAAAAAAAATCAACCATAAGTTCAGTCTTTCATCACTTTATACGAAAACGATTTGTGTTTCTTTAATATGTAAAGAGGCAGTTATCATATCCTTGTACGAATTAGTTATTTAAAATTAATACTTCATATACATAATTAGAGAATAATGTAACGTACGTTGATAATCAAACAATCGAGGACTTCAAATAACATCACATCTTAGAGCGTGCTGATAACGTGTTGTGAAACAATAAAGTAAATAACAATAACAAGAAGAAGAAGATAGAGAGAATGGAAAATTGTATTATTCATCTCACAATGGAGGTATGTATATATCTTTTATATAATAAAACAAAACCCCTAGTGGGTACTTTGAAAAAGAATATTTCCTTATTAGGTAATATTTTAATTATTATTTTTTAATTTAAAATTTTAAAATTTTATTTTGTTGATAAACTACACAAGTAGAAGATAAGTACAAAAAAATATAGATAAGATGCAACTAACAACAGGATTAAAATTTTTAAATGATTATCTTTAATAATAAACAAATATAATTAAAAATCATAAATCAAACAAAACAAAAATTAAATTATTTGTTTTTTAAGAAATAAAAATATAATTCAAAAAAAAAAAAATTTAGAAAAAAACCCGCGCGTGCGCGGGCATTATAACTAGTAGATACAAGATAAAGTATTCCACAAGATATTATTCTAATTAAGATAACTACCAATATTAAAAGATATGGACATCCATTCCATATTTATCCTTAACAGTTATTTATTTATTTTTTTTTCTTTTCTTTTTCTAATGATAAAAAAAACGGCAGTTTGTTTTCGGGGATCAATGAAGACGAACTCTCCTCTTCTTATACCATTCCTTCTCGTTATGGTGACTTTACTCTGTAAAGTACGTGCTCATGCCCCGTCACATCTGGAACACCCCAAGCCGGCCGACAATACCACCAATTGGGAATTACTACAAGCCATCGCAAACCGCATTCCCTTACAGGACACTGAAATAAGACAATGGGATGTTAAACGTTACTGGTTGTGGGATATAGTGAGTATTCATTTTCTTCATCAATATCATATTGCTTTATTTCAAACAAACCAGCCTCCTTCTTACTTATATGTATGTATCTAACCTATCTATGTATCTACAGTACCGTAGGTCAACAACTTCCGAAAAACCCACAATTATCTTGGACATAAACGAGGAACTAACACAGTGGGAGCATTTAAATAGCAGAATCGATATGGTTGGGTTGATTCTCTTTGGACCAGAGAACGGTCGATCAATCATCCGTTCAGTTCGACGCCCTGGGCAAGACCTAGTGGATGAACTACAATGCCTTGAGTCTACGGTACCAACTTAAAACATCCATATTTACTTTTCAAATTTGTATTGTGTCATTGTTTTTTGTATGTACTAAATTTGAATTCTTTCTGTCGAAGGCGCAATTGTTTTTACAAGCATTGCGGTTGTATACATGAACACTGGCCTTAGACGTTGTTCCCAGCGTTTGCAAATTATGGTAACCATGCGGTTGAACAAGGCGCCAATCAGGAGCATTAGCTTGTTGCTTGTGCATGGGGACGAAGATCAATCCATAGTTGTAATTTACTACCAATACTCTGACCGGTTTAGTTTTTTGAAACTTATACGTATTTACCTGCACGTAGCCTTAAAAGAATATCACTGCACAATAATTTTTGATCAGTTAATGGATGATTGTCTTAGATTTCGAATCGTCTTGTTGTTACTCGTCTATAAGAAATTCTTATGAAAGGTTGAATATATAAGAAGTACTAAAATGATAACTTACACGGTTTGATCACAGTTACTTAGATTTTAGTTTATTTGTAACATTACTAATTTTTCTTTCATCGTTTATAACCACAGTTGTTAATGCTGGAAAATCCGACCAATTACTCGTTTTGCGGCCGCACCGGTTCGTGGCTCTTCAGAATACCCATGGTGAACGTCTTTTCTGTGAAGGCGTTTCTCTAGAATGAAACTTGGAGTTTTTCCAAAAATATATCACTGTTTTGTTGACAACCATCAGCGGAGGATTGCATGACGGAGGAGGCCCAAACTTTGTTGTTCACAGGTTATGTAAGGACAGGCCGTTAGCTTCTCTTTTATGCTTTTGTTGCGTGTTAGGTGGCAGCATGTTCAGGTTGGGTAAAGTTGTCAAAAACAACTTCATTTTTGGTTTTAAGCAGTAATTGTGATAACAAGGATATGAGGTCATCATATTTAAGTTAGCGTGTATAAATGGGCATTCAATATACTAAAGCTTTGCAAATATACGGGCATTAAAAACTTACATTGATGTATATATATGTGTGATATGGATGGTTTAATGCTTTTTATCTCTTTAAGAAGATGATTCTGTTGTCCTCTTCTTGCTTTAACACAAAATAGCCTAGCGTACCCTTTTGTGAATGAGATCAGGATTCAGGACCTGCTTCTGTTCTCATGGTGCTTCACTGCCATAATTTCCAGGTTCTCCACATACTGCCCAAAAGTCCTCTGAGTTCTGTCTTATTTTATTCCAAACCCTTGAGCTGATATTGGGTGGCGAGTAAGTATCTGCCAATTTTTTCGCAGTCTTGAGCACTGGGCTTGTTATTTTCTTTCAAGGTTCCTGCCTTTGTGTCAGCTAACTTTGCCCATGAAGCTGCGCCAACATTTGGTGGGGAGTTTGCATGGTATGCTTAGGGACTGGCAGAAAGATTCGAAGATAAACTGAATTAAGAGCATAACTAAAGGGCAACCGAAGTAAGATACATATGAATTTGGCGCATCTCCATCAGTGGTTGATTTGTATAATTAGGAAGGCCCACGGACAATCGGTCCTCGTTTTACACCTTGTAAAACATTCCCCCATTGGCTAAGTAAAATCTTGAAATGGAAGTACCATGATAACTGTCTTTAGACCCATTGATTTCATAAACATCACTGTTTTTTTTTGTCTTGTTACACTATCGGCCTAGGAGATTCATAAGTTCCAAATATTAATATTGTACTATATAATAGGAAACCTTATATAAAGCATGGGACTAATTCATTACATAGCTGCAAAATTGGCAAGACTTTAGGTTCTATTAAATTTAGGATTTGTACTATCTGATCAATGGAATGAAACCCAATGAAGTTGCACCGTGGACGTGCCGATTCAACTTGGTACCCTCTTGCAGATAACAATGATAAAACATTATACAAAGGCTAGTCATATTGCGCATTCATTTGAATTCTATGACATGAGCACAAAATTAAGGTGTAAGATTTTAAGATATTCATGGATTGGAATTGCCTTAGCGGAGGCCTGGTTTAGAGTAAATGGATGACATCAGCGACGTTTTCCCTGTATTATATGAGAGAAACGTGTAATAATTTTCCCTTTCTGCTAAGGATTGTCTTCATACCCAACCTATATAACCTGCGTGAGATACAAAAACACAATCAGAATCGATCCCGGTTAATAGCTATAAAGTAAAATATTGTTTTGTTAAACTCTTTATTCAACTAGCGAAGCTGGGTTTGCCAGGGATGCATTCACTGGGATTGTGCCAATGTGAGGAAGGATGTGGAGATTCTTCTTGAACGGATGAGCAATTGAGCTTTGTAATGTCACCTTAACGGGAGCAGACTATTTGTTGATGTGAAGCTGTCTCGGGGACCAGCGGTTTTGTATCAGTCTATCTTCATGAAGCGGTATCTGTGCACATTTGTATTGTATAGTTTATATACTTCTAAAATTGCCAATTTTGCGTCTTTTTTTCAATTCTCTATAGTGTGTGCAGATTAATGTCTCTTCGCCATTTTTTTTAAAAAAAGTATGTCAGGTTGAAAATCGAAAGAGGTTCATTGTCCGTCCGTGTCTCTGATATTATATGCATCGTGCGTATGACCATTTGATTTGAAAAATTGTGTCGTGCTTAACAGGTCACAGGGGGATGGCGGCCTACGTGTTGCTTGCAATTGGTCTTTCCTTACTATTCTGGGCACCTGTTGCTAGCAAGTGTCTCCCCTCTGACTATTCGAGTGATACTGTTAGAATTTTAGCTGTGCGTGCTATTGCATTGACATTTATTTTTCAGGTCATTATGGTCATTAACTTGATCACCTTTTTCTTTTCTTTCTGAAATTTTATTTTTTCCATGTTAGAATTTTACATTGAGTTTTGTTGGCTCAGAATTTAGGCTTTTGGTTCTTCCTTTTCAGAGCTCTAAGGACACTCTTTTCGCAATGGTAGCAGTTGTTACTTGTTTGACAGTATACATTTTGACAAGGTTTATCAAGTAAGTTGTATTGTACCCCTCTTATGCAAACACTGGGATTATACGATTATATTATCTTTAGTACATTTTCTTCACATGTTAAATGTTTATTATACACACTCTCAACTCTCCAATATTTTCCATCTCCCTCAAAATGAAACGTAATTAAGTGCACAAGTTATATAAGTTGCTTTAAGAGGCCAGTTATTTATGATGATGTACTCATAGGGGTTTGTTAGTTTTATGACCCACACATCAAGTGATCAAACACAAACACAAATCACAAATATATTTAATCAGAAAAAGCCAATAATGGCCACAATAGGCTTGGCGATCTGCCTATGGTGCCACTATAACGCGTACGGGGCCGTTATGGCACGGTTATAACATCCTAACATAAGACACACAGGTGTGATGAAAAAAAAATTTATTTAAAGTTTTCTAATTTGTGTCACACATAATATGAATATCTAAATACTTACAACTTATTAGTTAAAGGGTTATTGCACTTATGGGTCATTGTACTTTTGAGAAATATTCAATTAAGTCATTGTACAACTTTTAGGTTTGTTAAGGTCATTATGCTAAAGTTTTTGTACTTTTGAGTCACTATACTATTAACAAATATTTATTTAAGTTATTATAATATGTTTTTGCTTATTTAAGTCAATAAACATTTCAAAACATGTTATTCAAGTTATTAAAATTGTTAAAATGTAGCATTCAAAAGTAATTTACGATGATGCAATTAACCTTGCGGATAAAGTCAAGATCAAGGCTCCTCTTTACAATATCTTTAACGTGGTAGTCCAAACCACCCTTTGGCTTCTTTGGCGATATAGAAACGAATTCACTTTTGCTCCTAAAAGACTAAAGATCGAGCTTCTCTTCAGCGACGTGAAGCTTCATTCTTTTAATTGGATCACTAATACGCATAAAAACTTTCACATTAACTGGATTGAGTGGTTCGATAATCTTTGTAATGCTCTTCCAATGTAATTGTTTTTTGTTTCCCTAGCTCCTTGCTAGGGTGTTTATATAAAATCTCGCCGTTCAAAAAAATCATACTTTTTTGCATTTATCTGTTCATTTTTCTACTAGTTTTTAGATGCTTAATGTATTTTCTTTTAAATTATGTATTTTTTTTAATTGGAATGGACATATATTCAATATATTGTGTGCGTATGTTAGATCAAAATGGTTTTTAAGCTAAATAGGTCATCAAATTTTAATATTTATAAACGTACACTTATGATGTCGTTCAAATGCGATTGCTCGCTTTTTTACGTCCCTTGTTTGAAATTTAATTTAGCAAAGATAAATGATGTTATTTGAATCATAAGTGACATGTTTAACTTTGCTAAATTAAATTTTATACCAAAGGACATAAAAGGTGAGCAATCGCATTTCAACGACATCAAAAGTGCACATTTATAAATATTAAAATTTGATTTATAAATATTAAAATTTGATGACCTATTTAGCTTAAAAACTATTTCGGTCTGATATACGCACACGTTATGCTGAAATATGTGTCCATTGTAATTAACAAAAATACATAATTTAAAACTGGGATAATTTCAAAAATGGCCAAGTTGTCCAATCGTCTAGCCTTTTAGATTTGAAAATTCCCAAAATGCCATTTGGGCAACTGCGTCAGCCAACCAGGGGTCGCCAAATGTCCGTTTTTTAGGGCAACTTTTATATTTTTTGGCAACTTGGTCATTTTTGTAATTATCCCTTTAAAACTAAATACATTAAACATCTAAAAACAAGCAGAAAAATGAATACATAAATGCAAAAATGCAAAACGTATGTAAATTATTTTTGAATACTACATTTTAACAATTTTAATGACTTGAATAATATATTTTGAAATGTTTATTGACTTAGATAAGCAAAAACATACTATAATAACTTAAATAATTATTTTTTCATCTTATAATGACTCAAAAGTATATAAACTTTAGTATAATAATCTTAACAAACAAAAAAGTTGTATAATTACCTAATTGAACATTTTTCAAAAGTACAATGACGCTTAAGTGCAATAACACTTAGTTAAACAATATATACATATAACCAACTGGGCTAGCTCAGTTGGCCACCAAGGGTAACCTTGGGGAGTATCCTTGGAGAGGTCTCAGGTTCGAGTCTCACCATGGACCAGGGGCTTGAAAAAATAGAAGCATGAGTGGGGTTTATCCCCTAAGAAGAAAGGTTCGACGCTTGCATACTGCCCAATTGGATGTCACTGTAGGCTCGAATCACTAACTACTAACTCGCCGTTTAAAAAAAAAATACATGTAAAGGATCCGGTGAGAAAAAAAATAAAAAGAATTTCTAGCCACACATTTTAAATTAGAGTGAAATTATATGTATCTTTAATAATTAGTGTCAGAACTGAGTTGATATATCACAACTGATTAAAACTAGTATTTAAAATTTTAGTCGCGCACCATAAATCACATGCGATTTTCTAGTCCAAATTATCGATACCCACACCAACAAAAAGATGCTTGCTTATCTTTTTCTAAATTACCGAAGAACCGTTTATATGCTTGCTTCTTGTAAGGTTGTATCGCCTTCAATCACGGTTGAGTGACGTGAATACACAAATTTTCATATTGTTTCATACACAAGTACAAATTTCATATTATTTTGTTACTTCATAATTGATGAAAATAAATAATCATGCAACTATAAAAGTTTACCGCTATAAAATCGCGTTGCTATGCACGGGTATTTATCTAATTATTCTTAGTGGGTATTACTTGTTCATTTCAAGAAATTTCTAAACCAAAATCAATGTGTTTTCGAAACAGTTTACTTAAGCATCTCTTGAAAGTTGTAACAAGTATTTTTCTTGGCAACTCAATTTTTCTTTGTCAATTTGTCGAAAAGTTATTAATACATTATTGTTAAGTAATGGTCATTCGTTAATCATGTTTCTAATGTAGGAACGGTGAATGCATAACAAGACCGACCGTCAACAAGAAGTCAACATGATTGCAAGCCTGCAACTCACTTTTTTCCACAGTAAACCGTGAAAATTCTTTCAAATTATGGATCAGATGGCGATATTAGGTAGTCATAGAGAGTAGCGACTACTATAGAAACAATCATTTGTTTTGTGTTAAGACTATGGTCTTATTATGTTTAGTTTGTTAGTGTTAGCTGTTAAAAACAATTTTCTTTAATTAGTGATCTTTTAAGATCATTTTGGCAGGTTTTTTTAATGAGTTTTTAAACTTTTTATGATTGATAAGCAACTTTTGAAATTGTATTTATTTAAAAAAAAAAAAAAAAAAAAAAAAAAAAAAAAAAGTAATTGACAGCTGTGGGATTTGAACCCACGCCCTTTCGGACCAGAGCCTAAATCTGGCGCCTTAGACCACTCGGCCAAACTATCAGATGATTATTGCAAATTAATATTAGTATTAGTACAACATTAAAAATACCAAAGTGATTATATGATTGTTTTATTCCTTGTATGCATATAATTTGTTCATTGTAATATTTCTTTTTACACGTAATTGTAACTCTAAAGACGCGAGAGCCAAAACTAAATGTGTGTTATGATCAATGGGTATGGATCATGAAAGGTGTAAGCGTCAAGATCTAGCCTGAGCTTAGCTTGAGAAGCTCTAGATCGACACATTTTAAGCCTTGGTTATACTTTGGCTTAGTTGGTGGGTTATTTTCAACTCCGGGTTCGACGCCTACACTATTTTAAAAGTACATTGTGAAAATCACCTTTGCTAATTTGGCAAAATGACCAATGTCAAAAATTATTGGCAAGTATTCCTCCTGGCCGAATGTTGTATCTTTACTTATTTACCTAATTTCGCACCATACATCCCTTTCGAAAAAGTTGCAACAAATACATCCCTCCGTTAGTAAAAGTGAACCAATATACATTCATGAGGACGAACGATGCAAATTTTGTGTCGTTAACTTAAACACGTGGCAGTTAAGTAAGGGTATATCTGTCATTTTATTTACCAGCAAACTCATTTTTGAAATTGATGAAATTGATACTACGTACTACTTTTACATTTTTTTTCTTTCTTTCTTTCTTCTGCATCTTCTACTTCTTCAAACTCATTTCAAAATTCAAAAACATAATTCAACCCTATCTTATATTCATTTTCTTCATCATCAACAAAAAATCTTATTCAAGCCTTTTCACTTAAATACCCACCTCTTCAACTTCTTCAAACACCCCTCACCATATTCATCAAACCCATCCCCAACCCCCACCCCTCGACTGCTACCATCACGAAACCGCCGTGACCAGCGTGACAACCACAAATCCAAGAATCTGCGTTTGGTGGTCGTTTTTAGTTTTTACAAAAATTAGGGCTTTTGTTTTTCCATTAAATTAAATGAATTGGTTGAAGGTTTGTGTTGCTTGACTGTGACTTACTTATTTATGATGTTAATTTCGTAATTTGAGTTTAAAATTTTAGGGTTCGGGTTCTAAATTTTTTTTTTATCAAATTTGGGGATTTTGAGATTTTTGTTGGAATTAAAGTAATTTGTTGAATGGGTTAATGTTTGGTGTTGTTAGGCCGACGGTGGTGTTGGTGGATGATGGTGGAAAGTGTTTGGTTTGTTAGATCAACGGTGGGTTAGTCGTGGCAGTCGACAGTTGGTGGTGGTAGTTTGGTGGTGATTTTGTGTTGATGGTTTGGTGGTGATGTCGTGGTGGTTGTGGTGGCAGCCGGAGTTGGATAGAGAGAATTAGTGAAGAGGGTGTGTTTTAGTTTTGTTTGTGTATGAAGAAAAAAAATATAGAGATAAGGTGTGTGTGGCTGGAGCATGGAGGTGACAGTTTTGGGGGGTTGTAGTGTGACGGGTTTGGCAGGTTTGGGGGTGGTATTGAGTTAGTGGTGTATGAGTGTTGAGATGGTAGTGTGTGTGGTGGTTGTTGGGAAATATTAGAGAGAGAACAAGAGAAGAGGATGAAGAAGATTGAGAGTGGAATGTGTGGTGGTAAGATGAGTGTTATATGTAGGTTGATATGTGTTTTTTATTTGGGTTTTTGATTTGTCTGTTTGATATGTGTTTGTGTTTTTTATTTGTGTTTATGATTTGGGTTTGGTAAAAGAGTGGTGAAGTAGATAGGGAAACAGAAAATGACATATATACCCTTACTTAACTGCCACGTGTCCTAGTTAACGGCACAAAATTTGCATCGTTCGTCCTCGTGGATGTATATTGGTTCACTTTTACTAACGGAGGGATGTATTTGTTGCAACTTTTTCGAGATGGATATATGGTGCGAAATTGGGTAAACCACAAGGATGTATTTTGGAGTTTACTCTATTTTAAAATGATGAGTTTTTTTAAACATGTGACATGTTAAAAAGATGATGTTTGTCAGTAGTTTTTGACATAGATAATTACTGCTAAATTAGGAAAAGTAAGAGTGTAAACTAGACGAGAAAACTCGTGAGCTATTTGAGATAGACTCGTAAACTACTCGAAATTGACATGATAAACGAGTCGATCTCGAGCTTGAAATCTAAAGCTCGACCGAGCTTGAGTTTTGATAGTTGACTCGAGCTCAAACTTGGTAGTGCTCGGCTCGACTCGGCTTCTTTATACCTGGCAAACTAGTAATATTTTACCTGTAAGCTTTTGTCGATCAATTATTTGTATTGGGTTTGTTAAAACATTAAAAGCCTTCGTATTGGCCCGACTCATATAAGAGTTGATTTTATGGATAACTTCTTTGTCATATTGTTCTAAGGGTTATACATTAATAAGTCTAAATAAGCTTGTAAAGATAATATTTTTACGAAAGAATTCGTAATGATTAGTTACATCTTCAACTATGCTTGTTAATAGTTCTTGGCTCATTCAGAACCTCTTTCGGAATGTATATGCGTTGTACATTGGTTGTTCGGAAAAGTAAGCGGTTATAAAGCGATCATGAGCACCATAATAATCTCTACTTGCGACTTTTTTTGTACTTCGCGAACTTTCAGTCTTTCGTTTCTTAATCTACAATGTCGAACTTTCACCTGTGAACATGAATGATTCAGAGTACATTTTGATAATGAGAAATGATAAATATTTATTGTTTGAGTTGTGTAGATAGTAAGAAAGAAGAAATTTGAAGTTATAAATAAAAATGAATGAGTATGAGGTATTATTGGTAAATATAAATAATTTAATTTTAAATCAAAAGTTTTTATTATATTTTCTAAATATAGCCGTTGGGAAGGATTTTTGTGCATAAGTGGTTTGCATCGGCAAACCACAACCCAAAACACACAACCGCGTGCGGTTTTTGCGGAGGTATTTGACTGAGCCTGTCACATGATTGTGTAAGCTTTGTCTTGATAGGTCAAAAAAATATTTGGAGTGAAGAAAACCATGTAAGATTTGTAGGGCCCACAAACAAGACGCAGGACAACATCATTCACCCTTCAAGATAATATAATCTACACCCTCTAAATAGATTAATCATAAAGAAATTATCAGAAACTAAACTCACCTTGAAAAAGAAAATAAGAACAATATATAATTAGAGAAGAAGACCAAGAATGACTTCATTATGTCGACGATATCCTGATTCTAATTTTATATTTATAAACTCGTTTTTAACTTCTTATGGCGACATTCTTATCCTGTAATCCAACCATATAAAGGAAACCCCCGAAGAAAACAATCATTAGCTTAAGAATACTCAAGGCTCTTACTTCACTATCTTATCTCCATAACAATACGCTTTATACATCATTAAATCATATACATAATGCAGTCAGAACTTTTACTTCATCTCTTCCACCGGTCAATCATTTTAATGCATCACTCAATATTAGTTCAAGATGATATAAAATTTGATTCCTGTGCTCGACTAGGTGAAATTGACGCACGGAGTCTCCACAAACATGGAGGATTTGAGATATAATGCAAATGGTATGTGATATTACGATCAACAGATGAGAAAGATATTCCGACTGATTAGCATAGTATTGGGTCAAAGTGTGGTTGATGATATTTATGTCATGCATGTGGCATAATTTTTCCCCATATGAACACACAATATACCATGGATACATAAAGGATGATATCCATGGAAATCGAGTCCCCAAACAAGACTCCAAAACCTACTACATGGCTCAATGCAGGAGGCACAGGTTAGGCAAAACTCAAACTAGGCCATGTGAATTCAGAAACTGTGAGTATGTCAAAAAGCTTTAGTCCAATTGGTCCAGCCATCGAACATGCTTAGGATTAAAACGGTTTCAGATGCAGTTGAAAACAGAAGAAAGATGTACCTTAAACCAGAACAATAGAAACTTCTAAGATCGCATTCAGAAACATTCTATGCGTCTGAATCCTTTATGGGACGTTTTGTGCCCATTTCACAGCAAAATTTGCAGCCATCATAGAAGCGTATCAACCCACTGATAGAAGTCCTGTGACATAATTGACCTTGACTTTAAAATGTAGGATGAAAATGGCCTACCTGGTCATAGTTAAAGCTGTATAGCACAAATGAAGAATTCATTGATATCATGCACAAGTATCAAATACTTCAATGCAAAGATCAAGGAACTCTCATTCTTTGAACAAACAAAAAGTGCAACTTTCTGAATTTTGCAAGAAAGCTATCGGGTCTAACTTGAACTACAAAAGATGGATATGGCACAGAGTTCATCAATAAAATTGAGGAAAAAATAATAGGGAGAATTACATATTGGCGCTTAATCTTTCATGGTTAACTTCCACATAATGCGAAAGGAATTAAACACAACTAACAGTAAACGGAACTTTTGTAAAGTAGCAAGCGGTTTTAGAATAATGAAGGATCATAACCTTGGAGATGGAGAAGAATGTGGAAAAAATGAGCACTTTTACTGATTATTCGTTCATTTTTCAACAAGTAGTTTGTATTGAATACAAAGCGTATCATCATGAATCAATGGAATGGGGTTTCCCTAGTTATTCAGGTGAAGCAAGGAATAACTATGGGACCTTTTTGTGTCACTTATTATATATATCAGGAAATCTTGGTTCCAAAGAGGGCGGAAAGGAGAGAGTGCATACTCCCAAAAGATTTCAGATTTAATCAAGTCACGAGCAATGAGCAAAGAACAGGCCATTAAAATCATAGACATGATCAACCAAAGGAATTGAGTGAAGGAGAGTGAAGCACCATATGGAAATCAGATATTAGAGAGTAGGACAATGAGAATGAGACCTATGGATTTATGAAATGGGCAATAGGGCACTCCACTGTAGAGAGGTTTTCCGCTTGGATAGTCAGGCCAACAAAACCGACGTTAATGATCTTACTAAATAAGTTGTTTCCATACAAACATACATTAGAGAGATATAATTTCAAATATCTATATATACCAATCGTTTCTCATTTATGTGATGACTATACGGATCTAATATGTATGTATTGAAGTTAATATGCAAATTCATAGTCAGCATCTGTGCATGTATCTGTCGTGCCTATTGTATTTTTTTAAATTTGAGTTTTACTTCTTTTTTGAATTTTAGGCTGTCTATTCCCATGACTTAATCTTATATTTGGGTAAGAACATTTAATAGCAAAATATCAGAATGAATCTATCCTTGAAAGTAGCAATGTATCATAATAAAAATTCTTAATTGAGTATTTAGCAATAGTGAATTATAAAGAGCAATGACAAAATAGGTATATATTTCCCAAGCCATAAGGAGAAGTGGCTAAAATTCAACTTCTCTTATAAGGGATTTTAATCCTTCTCTATCATTCAAGTCCTAATTTCTATTACAAGTTAAAAATATCTACTTCTTGTCAGAACAATTTCTAATCCAAGCTATATGTAAGTACCACACCGCCACCCAACACAAATAACATGTCACTTTACCTACACATGTTAATATGGGTTAACTAAGAAACTGTGATAATGGAGTTTTATGGAGCATAATCTATGGAGAATGAGATCTCAACATAAAATGCAGAACATCACCTTAATAACAATGAGAATGAGTGATTTTCACATCCATCATTTGACATTTACTGAATTCTTTCTATCTGTTAGCCAATCACAAAACAAAAAAAGCCAATAATACTATTTTCAAGATCCTTATCAGTGTATCTTTTCAGCAGGTCTCAACAAGGAGAAGGTTGCTCGATGCAGACGCTCTG